>JAUEKZ010228926.1:16562-28981 GCA_031471865.1 Melibe leonina
TGTGATGATATTGATGATTGTACAGAGATAAATGATGTGATGATATTGATGATTGTACAGAGATAAATGATGTGATGTTTTTGTATTCCTGTGTCTCCAGGACCCGGGTCATTGAGTTCCTGGCTGTACTTCTCGGCCATGAAGGGAGGGGGAGCATCATCTCTTACCTCAAGAAGAAGTAAGTCACCTAAGACTTCTATTGCTTATAGAAACTAGAGCCTGAACATATCTGGCAATGTCAAGCTTTCTGTGTATCGTGCCCCTCTGTTCAATGTGTATTTCAATCGCTCAAAATTTGCGAAATCACTTCCCTGCTTTGTACTTGCAGGCCCGGTCTGGATATCATTCCCTTTATCCCTTTGACAAGAAAATTTACTACAATTGTCTCACTTCCATTAGGAGTTAAATGGGTACAAACCCACAATATGTGTTGGGAAAAGTGATTTGCGATAAACCTGTGTGTTTTTCAGAAGGTGGAAACTGATGTCATTTGGCCGCTGCAAGCTGCAGAAACCAGGATATAAGCTCCAGCTTTATGGGCCATAAAGCTCTTATTTACTATGGGCATGTGGGCTCTAAAGTAAAAGTGTAAAGTGTGATGAGCACGATATCAGTGCTATATAAGTCTCCACTATCTTCTCTTTTACATTCCGTGTGCAGACACTATGCTCTGGAAGTGGCTGCAGGCAACGACATGACCGGCTTTACCCACAATTCAACTTGCACGTCCTTCCTTGTCAGCATCAAACTTACCGACCAGGGCAAGAAAGCTTTGCATGAGGTGATCACAGGTTTATATCGCACAGTAACTTTTAACTATAATAACAAAAATAATTGAAGAGCTTTTTCCCAAAACTTAGTATATGACATTGCCACTTTTTTAGTTGTTGAGAAAACAGGGAGTTTCTTGTCACATATTTCATAATTGTCTATTTGAATACTTGAAATCTCCAGTTCTTTCATAATATCATTCGTAAGTATTGAATTCCATGATGTTTGTAAAAAATTATTACCTGACAAATTACTGTTTATTTTTTTTAACACAGTGGGAATAAGGCATACCAAATGTTAGAAATTCACTCTTCATCTTACATAAATCTTTATTGGGAGGCCTGGCTTAACCTTTTCTCTCAGTGCTAAGGTTGTTTCTTAAACTACTAAGTAAATTAATCAAAATCTTCAATATTTACCTGTTTTTATACCAGATAAATTAAATGTCAGTGGTCTGACATATGCCGAAAGCGAGAATTTCAGGCTTTTAGGATGATTTCAGTTCCTTATTTATCTAGTATAAGAACGAGTAGATTTTGAAAAATTTGCATGTTCTGTTTGGTTAGAATCAGAACGAATGTGAAACACCCCATAGGATTTTATTTTGTGGAGTTACATAAAAGACCAAAATTTAAGGGAAGGTGAAAAGTGTCAAAGCATTGACCACCAAGTGATGAGAGTAGAAAACTTGTCTAGGGTACCGCAATATGGCTGTGTGAGCGAGCAATTTAGAATATCACTGCCTATGTGAATATCTTGGGTTTTTTTCCAATGTAAATAACCTTTTTTGAACATCTTTATAGAGATGAGGTTTTTTTTTCTTGTAGATCATTACTCTATGAAATGCCCCTGGTAGGATTAAAATTTTGGCTGATAGAGTCATTGTAGTTTGCAGTGCTCTAAAACTCTCAATAAACAAGCAAACAAATGTATAAAAGACAAATTGGTAAAGTGTTCGACTTTTGCACTGAAGGTCATAGTTTCGATCCCTATATTGGGTCAACCCAGCTGTAAAATGGATACCTCACCCTCCATACAGCAATGTCGTTGTCCCACAAATAAATCGTAACTTATCCAAACAGGTGGTTGTCTTGTCTTATATGTTTCATTGTTGCTGTTGGCCTGGGGAAGTAACAGTGTGAAGCGCAATGACCACAGTTTCGTGGATATAAGAGGTAAATAAACCTCCATATTTTATTGTTCTTGTCCTTCTGCTGTTCCTTAGGTGTTGAAAACAGTGTTCCAGTACATTGAGCTGCTGAAACACAACATCCCAGCTCATATCTTTGAGGAACAGAAGCATATTGAGGAGACAAAATACATATTCCATGACCTGGTATGTCTACTGTACTGTACTGCAATTCTCAGTCAAAGCATAAAAAGTATATAGGGTTTTCCTGTTCTCCCAAAGAAAATATAGGCAGCTAAGTCTTACCAATGGCAAACTTCCACACTGTGTCTCATGGCTGATACAATTAGGACTGCGCTCCTGATTTCCAATGCTGTTAATGAGTATGAGACTCTCTTTACTTTTACTTTGCTTTAGTCTGTTAGTTGTACTTATGTAAGGAAAGGCATGATTACTAAAACAATGTCTCAATCTTTGTGTAGGTAGGCAGGGCAGGTAGTACGCTTGCCGCAAATGAAGTTGCAAAATTTATTTTAATGTTTTTTTTGTTTTAAAATTTTTTTTTTATTATGAGGCTTAATAATCCAAACTGTCTACACAAAAAGTAAAAAGAAAATAAAAGACAGGCAGTATTTTTATATGCAATTATCATAGTCCTTATTTTGCTAGTATAAATCTCGGTTATTAAAATGAGTTACTCATAAACATTATAAAAAATTCAGTTTCATGAATTCGCCACCGTTTTTATCATTCTTACAATTTTTTATTTTTTTTTGCCAAAAAAATTTCTAGCTTTGTAAAAAGTCTCATGTGACAACAGCTTCTCACTGATTATTGATGAGAGGCTAATACAGAGGCGGATGAAAATGTTGTGTGGCTAATTCAAGAAAGCAAGAGCAAATATGTCTTGTTCCTAAATGCCATTAATTACTCAGCACAGTAGGCTGATTATTTGTTTGCTTTTGATTTTATCTAAAGTTCCTCTTTTGGCTCTATGATTGGTAATGTTTGGGTGCAAGGAAGTATCACATTATACCCTAAACCCTACAGATCTATTTGTAACATGAAACTGACACTGCATGATATGTAGTTGTACAAAAGGGTGGAAAACAAAATAAAACAAAATAGAAACTTGGTGAATTTTGGTGGGTGTTGATTGGCTTCGTGATGATTGAGCACTTCTTCAATATACCAAATGCATGTCTGTTGGTCCATTTCTGCAGGAATCAGTATACAACTACGTGGAAGAGGTGGCCGAGAACATGCACATCTTCCCTCCTGAGCACTATTTATGTGGCCGTAAGATGTACTTTGAGTACAATGAACAGGTAGGTACATAGAGTACTGCACTGTTCCCATTGGTCTCTGCCATAAAACTGTACTTTGTGGGTGGTAATCCTCTCTATATATAGGTCACCAGCAAACTTTCTCCATTTCTTTCTATCCTGTGGCAACCATTTATTTCATTCCATGTCTTCCTACCTATTTTCTTTCTTTCACTCCCCAGTGCCCTCCTCCTGATGTCCTCTAACATGCCTCTATTTGAAATAGGTGCCTGCTCCTTTCCTCAAAATGTCTTATGATAATCAGTCTTAATCCCTTTCTGTTTTCACTCTCTATAAATTTAGTTGTTTATTTTGAGACTTCTCTTTCCTTACTTTTACAGGATAAAGTGTTTAATAAGTATTGTCTTTTTAAATTTCCACTCAAATTAGAATAGGTATTTATAGGTTTTTCATAACCAATTTCAACACCTTAATCAGCCTTATAGTTTAATAGGTAGAGCATCCACCTCATAACTGATAGGTTGGTGGTTTGAACCCCAGCAACGTCACATCCAAGATGTTAAATTTGACATTTTAGCAGCTGTCCCGCCATGCATTTAGCAATATGGGAACAGTGCTAAGAATGCTTTGCCCATTGTCAGTATGCTGTAATTGGGTGAGATATTGGAATAAGCCCTCTGTTATCTGTGTATGGCAGTTTGTTAACTTGTATAAACGGCTCCCTCTTTGATATGACCTAAATTGTGTTAAAAAGGGTCATAAATAGAGCCGCCTCCAAAAATGAACCAAACAGCTGGAAAAGGGTTAAAAAAATACAATATTTGATCCACACATCATAGACCTTGCATTTCTATTCCCTCCTCACCCCTAATCCCCCATGTAACTTATTGATAAGGACTGTGGACACTGCTTATATTGTACTTTGCAATCTCCATCTTCTTCTTCATCCAATTAACTGACTGACTCAGCTGGACCGAGTATTACTGCCAGTGCGCATTTCAACACTATTAATCATTAATTCTCCAAACCAGCATTGTTTTCTTCCATGGAAAAACTGATATCAAATCAAAATAGGTGTTCTTTGTCATGTCTAGGTATGCAATGACATGTTCTGTTCTCTGCCGAGTTTATATAGTCAGCTGGTTTCTTCTCTTCTATACTTCCCATTTCAGTTAATAAAGGACTGCGTCCACTTCCTGCGTCCGGAAGGCATGCTGATGGTTCAGTACGACAAGTCTTTTATGTCACTGCCTGGGCTGCGGGAAGAGCCCTGGCTTGGATCCAAGTACAATATCACTGGTCTGTGTGTGTGTGTGTATGTATGTGTATGTGTGTCTGTGTGTGTGTGTATGTGTCTGTGTGTGTGTGTGTCTGTGTGTGTCTGTGTGTGTGTGTGTCTGTGTGTGTGTATGTGTGTCTGTGTATGTGTGTCTGTGTGTGTGTGTCTGTGTCTGTGTGTCTGTGTGCATGTGTGTGTGTGCGTGTGTGTGTATGTGTCTGTGTGTGTGTGTCTGTCTGTGTTTGTTTCTGTGTGTGTGTGTCTTTGTGTGTGTGTTTGTCTGTATGTGTGTGTCTGTGTGTGTGTAAGTTGTCCATAGGTGTGTTTACTTAAGCCTCTCTGTGCGTGTTTATGTATGTGTAAGTCTCTGTGTGTGTTTTTGTGCATGTAAGTCTGTGTGTGTTGGTTGATATGAGTCTATATCAATATCCTTACATGAGATCATAGTAGATGGCTTCCTCTGAATAAGCAAATTTGCAATTGTTACTTTTTTACTTATGGAAATGTACTTTAGAAATATAGCCTTTTATGATTACAGCATGTTGTTGTTTTTTTCATTTTTTCCAGATTTTGACAGAAATCTTCTCTCCAAACTCAGCAGTAAGTGTGTTGCCAATTTTTTTATCGTTTGTTATTTTTCGATTAAAGCTCTGTACCATATATAACAACACCTTCTCATTAATGACTTTTTAATGATGTAGTAACACAGAGGTGAATTGTGGCTAATTAGAATAAGCAAGACGAAAAATGTATTGTTTCTAAATGCTTTCAAAGAGTCAAAACAATTTGCTGATCTCCTGCTTGCTTTTGTCTTGATCCAAAGTTTATCTCCTGGCTCTGTAATTGGTTACTTGTGGTTGCAGTTATATATATCACATTATGTTCCATTGCTCCATTTTCAACCAGACTTGATGATGTATTAAGGAGTGGAGAAGGAAACAAAACTAAAAAACAACAAATGGTATGCTAGTGTAAAGCTTACAACCCTTACATGCTTTGGGGATATGCTTTAATCCTTTCACAGCAAGGTCTGATTCTAACCAAACAGAATATAAAAGGCATTCAAAATTCACATGTTCTTATACCAGTTTGAATTTCAGGCATTTGGCATATTGTCAGTCCACTGAAATCTTATTTATACGGTATAAGAATAGGCAAATTTTTAAGATATCTATGTCTCTTGCTAGTAGTTTGAGAAAAAAACCCTAGCAGTGAAAGCGTTAAGAGAGAGAGCACTACTGAATTATCTCTGATCATTGCATCATGCCCTTAGAAAATGGACTCAAAAGAACAAAGTATGCAATACTGACAAGAATCACACAGTTCTCACACTCTGCTTGCTCATGTTTGTGAATGAATGTCTTGGGTACAATCAATTGTAATCAAGTGTAAAAAAAAAAGATATCTGCTATGTACATTGCCTTTAGTATGTCATAATATGTCATGACGTAACAAAAGGCATTTGAACACTTTTTTTTTTGGTTAACTTGCAGCAGACAATGTTACAAATCATCACTGAAGGAGTTTTTTATGCACATTGATGCTATGTATTAATCACAATACTGCTGAGGGGAGCCTTATCAGATTCAGTGGGCTTAAAAAACGGATAATACAGTACAGTATATGCTTTTCTCTATATTCCCAGATCTGTCAATAAACCCCACCCTTAAGCTTCCAGACCCCAACCCGTACATATGTAAGTAAACACGTTATTGATTGAAAAGTATAAAATGTTTTAAAAGTTTTATAAAATTACCTTTATATGTTACGAAGGGAACTTTTTGCTTTTGTATAGATGTTTCAAATGGAGACAGACCAGCTCTGTAGCTTAATTGGTAGATAGACCCTTCCCTAAGAACTGGTAGGACAGTGGGTGGTTCGACCATATAACTGTGTCATTTCCTTGACATTAAAACCAGCAATTTAGCAGCTGTGGCCTGGTGTCTGTATACTGTGACTGGTTGAGATATTTGAAATGACGGAAAGACAAGAACAAACAAATAATAATGGATGATTATCCCCCCTAAATTCTTATATCTGCCTTGATTCTTTTCCCTAGACCAGGATACAACGAGTACAAAATATTGTCCGATGGTTTGGAATATTTATATATAAAACAAACTAATCTGTTGAATTTTATTGTTTAAAGCAAGAAAGAGGTAAATGCAATGACTGACTTTTGTGAAAAAATTCTCGGAACTAGATAGGACCACTCAGAATGCAAATAAAACACTTTAGGGATAAGGTTGAATGAGTCTAGAGAAATAGAAAGCCACGGTGAAGAAAAAAAGAATCCCGATTTATTCCAGTCAATTCATTCCAGTGGTTATCTGCAGATTGAGCTTAGAGCAATTTTAAACATAAAGTTGAAATATCCCAAGTTGCATTTCATATGAAATGTCTGTTTTTTTCCATTGAAATCTGATTTATCTGGTATAAGAACAGGCAAATTTTGAAGCTTCTGGCGTCCATAGCAGTGAAGGGTTAATACTTTATCCTTCCCTCTCTCCCACAGCTACAAATTTCAGTATACTAACTGGGAAGAGAGCGACAAAGGTAGGAAATATGTGTTTTATTAAAGCCCCTCATCCTTTTTTTAAGTTTAACATGTAGCTGAAACTTTTATTCATTGATTTATATGATAAATTTGCCTTGTCATAAAAAAAAAACAAATTAAAAAGTTGTAGCAGGTTAAATAATGAATGGAAACAGTTACTGTTTAAATTTTGTGTTGTATTTGTATATTCAAACAAAGCAAAAGAGAGAGAGAAAAAGGAAGCAAAGAGTATAACATCTCAAAAGATGTGATGTAGTTCACAACTGGTGTGTGTCAGTGCAATGGCTGCCACGATAGACTGTACGCATTGAGTTCAGAAAATCACAAAAAGGCCTGCATTGTACAAAAAAAACCCAAATGAAACAAATACTTAGTAATTTTTTTTATTTCATTTTGTTTATCTTCCCATTTTTATCTATGTCCTGATGAAGACCTAGGGCTGAAAATTCTATCTTTTGTCTTACATATTTTTTTGGTCCTTATCCTCAATCAGTCCTACCACTCACTCCCTCTGTTATACATATATATAATGACAGGCCAAAGCGTTCCCCATTTTGTTATAATCATCTTCTGTTGTCTGTTTCTATGGCCAGTACCCTGTGGTGCTCTATAATGAGGAAGGATGCCGTATATGGTTCAAGAAAGACTCCAAATTCCACACGCCTAAAGCGTACATGTACTTCAACCTCATCAGCTCGGCCATATCAAAGAACAGCAAGAAGTAAGTTAAACTACTCAACCCTAGACTTTTATTTCCTGGTTGCATCCTCTCCTTATACACAAAAAATACACAAGCAATTTGATACTTTTAAAATTTCACCTCAGTTCAAATTGTTTGGTTTAGTTTTGAGATGATGACCATGAAAGCTGAGAGTGCAAGGACTTTTCAGAATGTTTGCCTGGAACTAGGATCATTCAGTTCATGAAAAAAAAACGTTGCAGGCTAAGAGTGACATGAGTTGAATATAGATAAATGGAGGACTTTCTTGAATATCTCACCTTGTCACAGAATACTGACACCTGGCCAACTAGTCTTAGCACTGTTCCCATGATACTGAGTGCCTGGCTTGAAAGCTGCTAAAAGGCCGATATTGAAGTATTAGGTATTACGTTGGCAGGTTTTGAACCGCCGACCTACCAGTTTCGAGGGGGACACTCATACTTTTCAAGATGGCCCAATAGCAAGGTGGGTAGCAAGCACTAGAAATCATAAGAAGTCAAGAAATCAGACAAATTTGCAATAATGTGGATACTAGACAAAGCCAAAGAAAACAGAAAAATGGAAAAACAGAAGAGTACCTGGAGTGGGATTCAAACACCTGACCTGCCACTTGATTCATTGCCTAGCCAAGGGAATAGGATCTCTGTCTTGTACCATATGTATCTTATTGAATGAGTAAAACTCAAACATTGTTGTCTTGTGTGATTTCAGTCTGACGCTGGGGGATGTGTACCTGACTATGCTGCTGCAAAGACTCACCGAGATTCTCTACTCAGCAACCTTAGCAGGATACGAGTATGTGTTGGCTCTGTGCAGTTTGTTTGTCTTTTAGTTTTGCTATGTTGGTAGGGGTGGTTGGTTGTTGCCTCTTTGACATCCTTTTTTACACACCGAAGGTCATATCTAAAGTGGAGCTTTTCAGAAAACTTAAGGAGCTACCGTACCACGAAGAGATGAACTGAGGGCTCGCTTGAATATCTCACCTCGTCATTGTATACTGACATCCACTCTTAGCACTGTTTCCATGACATTGAGTGCCCGGTGGGAAGAGAGCTGCTGAAATGCCCATTTTTATATCATAGGTATATTGTGAATTGTGGTTTCTGTTCAACCACTGATCCAAATTTATTTGCCATCCTTTGCTGGGACAGAAAACTTGAGTGAGGGAGTTCAATGCATACACAAGGAATTTTGTATAGACTGTTTGTGCTGCTTATCTAAAGTGAGTCCTTTGGAGCCTACTAGTCCATAGGGTTGGACCTTAACCTTGTTTCTATAGCATAAAGCTGACAGGTAACAATGGTTACCACCATTTGAATGTGATCTTGGTCTACTGCAGATTACTTGCCAAACATAACATATGGATTGGTACACATTTTCATTTTCATACCTGATGGAATCAAGGTAATTTGAGTAAATTTCCTTGCCGAAGAAATAAACCAAAGTGCAGCTGATGGGATTTGAACAGTGTTGCCCCGGGCTCTGTGATATATTGCTACCCAGTTCAGCCACTGTGGCCCCCCTCCCCACAACCTCTAAGCTGATTGAAGCAGTAAATTCCACTGCAATACCCTAACAGGCAGGCATACGTCATGCTAACAAGAATTAACATCTGTACATTAGTGTCTCAATTTATCATAGACATAGAACTTACCTTTTTGTCTAACTCATTATTTTATTTTTTATAAATAAAGGTAAATGTTATGAATTGACAGCAGTTTGTAACTCTTTGAGGTTGTAAAATCAAATTTATTTACTTTCATTTTCCAGATACTTTGTGGAAGGGACTCCTGAAGGCATTGTTCTCATTGTCGGAGGATATAATGAAAAAATTAAGGTATGCTGGTACTGATAGAGTGTAAATGAATTTCATCTGACTGCCATGGTGGTCCCAGGTTCCAATAAATCTTCTGTTACTCCTCCTTATGAAATGAACCTCTTCCATTTGTTTTATTTCTTATTGCTACTGCTATTACAACTTTTTTTGTTGCTTATTTTATTGATCAGTATCTCCTCCCCCCAACTCCTCTACCTCTTCTACCTCCATACCCCTTGACCTCCTCTATCCCCTATGCCCCCTCCCCCTACCCACTCCCCCTCTGTCCCCCACCCTTCTGCCCCCCTCTCCCTCTACCACTCTAACCCATTGTGTCCCTGTCCCTCAACCCATTCCCCCAGCTCATGGTGGAGAACATGCTGACAGGCTTCATCAGTCTGGAGGTCGAGGCAGATTCCATGACGGCCATTTTGAGCCACCTGCGACAAATCTACATCAACGAGCTCATGAAACCACTGGAACTGGCCAGGTAAGGTTGCTTGAACCTTTTTGTAATCAACCCCTAATTTAAATTTCCAACTAAAAATAAAAGGGCAGGCTTATAGCTTATATAGTGCTGATATCTATGATAACAATGAATATTGAAACACATTGGATAGACAAGTAGCTGTTAGACGTGTTACAATTTGTTTAAGGGGGCAGGGGGGGGGGGGGACAAGGATATTGATGTATGTACCCATTTTACTATTGTGTTGACAGTGAGGTTTTTCCAGTCATCAGGAGGATCAACCCCCAGGAGCTTAAATGGAGGCTCTGAACTTCTGTTTCACTTATATCGATATTTCTGTCAGGGCCCTTCGTTACAGTCTTCTGGAGGAGAACGATGCTTCCATCCTGGAACGCTACGATGAGCTTGACTTCATCACCTTGGATGACCTGAAAGGATTTGTGCATGAGTTCCACAACTCCCTGTTCATAGAGGGATACCTTGCTGGAAACTTGAAGCCCCAGGTAAAAAGTAAAGATTTTTTTTTGGTGTTTGCTTTGTTTTCCTCCCCTTAATACAGAATCATGCAGTTATAAATGGTGCTAGGGGACACATGTGATACATCCCTTCAGCCAAACATAACCAATGACAGAGCCAGGAGAGAAACTTTGGATCAAAACAAAAGCAAGCAGGGGATCAGCCCACTGTGTTAAAAAAGTAAAGTAAAATCACCAAGGTTCAGTGGACTGAATCAATCTCATATGTATGCTGGACGTTATTTAAATGTGTTCTTTATTATTTGATAATTCAAAATGTTGAAGTGAAGAAATGAAATGAAAAAAAAAATGTTCTTAAAGCTTAAATTCAGTGTTAACTCTGCTCTACCAAATGCACCTGGAGTACCAAACCATGGTGATGGGTCACATTTTATACATTTCTCCCGTTCTTGTCTGACAGGATGCGGTAGATATCGGTGAGCTTGCGTCAAAAGTAGTCCAAAAATCCTTGCCTCCAACTGATGTGCCAAAGGTGAGAGTTTATAAAAAGATCCCTTTGTCTCTGTGGTAATAGCAGGAAGGGGGGATGAAGGTTGCATTGCTTGTGAATACATACACTCAAACCTCGTTATACTGCCAAGTGTTGAGAAAACATAAAGTTGGCAGTATAATAAGATTTGAGTGTATGGTATAACAGCAGCTGCCAAGCTTTTTGGGCATGATTTTTCTGGAATCAACTAGGGTTTTTAAAAATATTTTTTATATTTTTATGTTGTTTTATTTTAAACTTCCTATTTTTTCTATGTCCTGATGAAAGCCTAATGGAGAAAGTTGATTTTTAAGTCTTATTTTGTCCTTTGATCAGATTTACTATTGTCTGTGTGCTCTGACGGAGTTGCTGTTGAAAAGTATTTTATTCCAGGGAACTTTAATTGTATTATAATGTATACAAGTACAGGTAGTATGCCTGGGGTAAGAATACTCTGTGAGAGGCAACTGTCTGTCAAGGATTCCCTTCTTCTTCTTCTCTCCCTTTCTACCTTTACCAGCGTCATTCTTGCAGGGCCAACTAGAAAGGCTTGTCTTATTCTTTGTGGAATCACTCTAGAAGAAAGTAAAACAGTTACTGATTTAAAAAGAAATCCTTTTTTTTCTGGAAAAGCTTAACAACAAACATGCTTACATGTTTACTCCTACCCTGCGAAGCACATTGAAATAATTTTCTATGTCATCATTATTATAACCATCATGTCATCATCATACTAGTTCTTATTATTATGATCATCATTATTATTATTATTACAATCGCCATAAGTGTGTGTGTATATGTGTCCATACCAGCCAAATATGCTGGAGTTGCCGATGGGCGAGCACACCTGCCTGGTTTCCACTATCAACAAAGACGACCCCAATGCCTGCGTCATGCAGTACTACCAACAAGGACTTGGCACCTTCTTCAACACCTGCCTCAACGACATTCTGGCCGTACGTTGATGGAGCTTCTGCTTTACTTACTACTGTCTATTATAATCTCTATTAAATTCATCCTTTCAATGCTAAGGTTGTTTCTGATTTAAACTGAATATATAGATCAAAATTTTCAAGATGCACATTTTGGAGACTTTGCATATATCACTTAGGTTAGAATCAGACTTTGCTGTGAAAGGGTTAAACACTGACCCTATTAATTGCACCCCTAGCATTCTCGTGATTGATAAATAGTCCTAATGTTTATGCTTAAAAAAGATGGCTTGGTAAATATTTTCATTGTGTACAGCATTAAAAAAGCTAATAACCCTCAGTGTAATTCGTTTAGCAAAGGAGATCAGATAAAACCAGTTTAAAGATTTAAATATCTAGGATACATGTTAACATCAGATGGTAAATGTTTCACTGAAGTAAAGAGAAGAATTGC
>JAUEKZ010228927.1:0-21408 GCA_031471865.1 Melibe leonina
ATAAACATAACTGATTAGATAAACAAAATAAAAACAAATATATAATATGATGAATAACAGATAAAACAATGAATTTCATTAATTAAGGCCTTGGGTGCAAAGTGTTCAAGATCGAAATGGACAGAGGCAGGAAGGAATGGCCATAACAATTAGTCCTGACCTTTGGCATCCTATATCTACCGCTAATGGAACCTTCTTTGATTGTTAAGACAGGTAGATTGACTGTATCACCCCACCACACTGAACATGGTTACCAGTATTTTCATTGTTGTATCGCCATTCTTGTTATTCCCCCAACTTTACTTACTTTATCATTTATGCTTTGCCCAGACCTGGCAGTATACCAAGGTTTTAGTGTGGACTATTGAAAATTGAAAAAAAACAACACTGATGGAAACCAATGAATCTCTCACAATCACTATGATTATCTAGAATTGCAGTACCTACTTCTAAAATTCTTCCTCAAAATCACGATAGGATTTTAAAATTTGTCACACTTCGAGGCATGGGGACTGGCGTCCGCCATCTTTGATAAAGAGAGTGGAAGGAAGCGGGGCCCAGCTGGTCTCTGATTGGTAAAAAAACCATGTTGTGAAAATGCACGTAAAAGTTAAATTCACGACATGTCGTGAAAATAACAGCTGCCTAACATAAAACTAAAAAAATAACAATAACAACATACTGAAACCTCGTTGTACTGCCAGCGTTTAGTTGTGGAACGGATTGGCCACTATATTACAAACACTGTCCGCCAACACTTCATCTGTAATAATCATTACTTGCATGTAATTAATTCTCACTAATAATAATATACCGCAAACTTAATGCTTTCCTCAGACTTGGCGCTGTAAGGAAGTTTGTTGAGTGTAAAACACACACATTAAGTTGAAAAACATGTTTTACTTTCAGGCTGATATAAGATGATAGGTCAGGTTCAGGGACCTTTTCCGAATTATGGCCGAGTGAGTTAAAAAAGAACAGACTTGAACCCTGCCAGATCATTTTACAGAGAGATGATTAACAAATAAAAAAATATCTACAGAAAAAAAAAAAAGAGATGATTTACAGAGAAAAACAATATTTCCATATTCATGACGTAAAAAGAATTAATATTAATAGATAGGTCAATCTTATGCTTTTGCCATTAAAACAAATTCAAAAATTCAAAATTGAATTACTCTATTCTTCTTTTCTTCTGAACAACTTCTAAATTGCTCCACACATCTTCCTCCTCACTATCAGAATCTTCTTGGTCACTTTCGCCAGAATCCTCTCCATTGTCTTTTTTCTCTACAGTCTTTTCACCATTTTTCTCATCACTTTTTTCATCTTGATCCCATTTTGAGGAAACTAATATGCAGTTCAATGAGCTGTTAAGATAACAGGAATGCATAACGCTTGACTTCTCAGGGTTATAGCATCGAACATACCGATCAACAGAGCACACTGAAAATACTGGATATTCTGGATGAGACTTGATATCGGTTATACCTCCTTTATTTCCTTTGAAAGCTCTCACAATGGCTTTTTTACGAAGATCAACTTGCATCAAAGAACCCATTGTATTGCCAACAAGAACCTGATGATCAGAATTTGACTTTATAGCCATGGCAGTGACAGGATATTCTTCACCACATTTCACTTCAAGAACAGGTCTCCTTTGTGAACTGGACGGGTCATACATCCTGACTTTTCCCAGACCCGTACCTGTCACAATCTTATCACTCAGTGGATAAAATTGCACTTTGGTGACCCATACAGGTACGCGTAGATTCAACCAGTCGTTTCTCACATTCTTAGCAATGAAAACAGGATCAACTGATAAATTGTTTATGTCCCAAACTCTCAGGGGATTTTCTTGTCCTCCAGTGGCAAGGGTATGTGAATTTGATTTATTGTGATCCATGCACAGCAAATTCTTATTATTATTATTAGAATCTGTCAAAGAAGATAATTGATCAACAGGAACCATTTTTATGACAGATCCTTCAGACTCAACTTTTTTAATATCAATGAAGCCATTGTGGAAAGCTGAAATAATTTGTCCATTATGCACACATATTTCCCTCAAGTCTGAATTAGGAACATGATCATCGTGTTCCTGTTCCATGAAACGACTTACTCCTGTCTCCAGAGTGTGATGAATGAAATTACCTCCTTTACACCCAGCGTAAATTACGGATTCATCATCTGTTCCCCAACACAAACAGCTTATTCCTAGCTTTTTATTCAATTTTTTAACAGTGTTTAGGTTTTGGAAAGATTTCGCTCGAAAATTTATTCCTTTCAAATAACCAATATCTGAGCCAGCAAACACGTTGCAGGCGAGTTTTTGTTGACTACCATCCTGAGAGGTCACAATTTCCTTAGAACTCATTTTGTGAGAAAAGTTTGTGTCAAGGAACCTTTTACTGTTAAAAGTAATATTACGAGCATCCAATTTTATTCAAAGGTTGACGAATATTGAAAAACTAAGGCTGCTTTCGACTTTTGGCTGCATGCATGTTTTGCTGGTGGCCAACCGTAAATTGAAAATGAAAATAAAAGTACGATAAAATAGAGTTTTTAATGTACAAGAGTTCGAATTCGAAAACTAGCTAGTCGAACATACGTCAATCGCTTCGGTCTATCTCTTGACTATACGTCTTGTAGGAAAGAGTATCTAGACGTCTAGACAATAAGCTATAAACAGAGACAATTAGCTTTTCCTCGTTCTGTTTCTATAAAATATACAAAGAGATTAAGAGTTCTATCTCTAGAGTCTTGTCTATCAGATCGGTCTATTGATAGATTGTTCTAGGGGAAGCTGGCTAGAAGATAGGTAGAGCTACCGTCTATCTTAGCGTAGTCTATCAAGGCCTAGCTAGATACCTAGGGCAAACGATCTAATATAGACTGATATCTAGATGACTCTAGGTCTATCTGTCTAATAAAATGTCTATTCTCTCAAGAAGATAGGATTTAGGTAGCTCAGGGCTAGACTCTCTATCATAGGTCTATTTCTAGAGATCGATTTGCCGTCCAAAGACTTAGCTATCTAGAAGATAATAGTGCAGGGTCTCTACATTATGAGAGAAATTTGAAACAAATTGAAAAAAGAGTATTGTAATTATTCCATTAAAAATATTGTCGTTTTCAGAGTCTGTTAAAATTAATGTTAATCCTAATATGAAAACAATACATTTTATTATTATTATTATTATTATCAAAGTAGAAGTCTACAAATGGTCCTCACTCTAGTCATTGCTAAGAAAGAATAACAGACGACGCGCGAGAAGACAAAGTAGGAGGGATTGCTTTAGGCTAGAGATAGCAAGATGGGGACAGAATAGCTTATCTAGATAAATCGTTTTTCGTTTTCTCTTCGTCGTACACAGTGTTGCATTTCTTGTAGAAGTAGTAGAAGAAATTTACTGGTGAGTATATAATATTTTTTGTGAATAATGCTTCAATTGGTAGAAGTGATTCTGTAGCTCTGGACCTCTCTATCTAAGTTGTCAACATCCCTTGGAAACAACGTCTGTATGTATGAAGCCCTTTGCCCTATAGAAAGATCGTGATCTTAAACAGATGGACTATCTAGATTGCTAGACATATCTTATTGATCGTATCAGCACCAAACTTCTTCATAAGTTATTAGCCACACTTTTCAGGTTGTTACTGGGGCTTTCAGAATCTAGACTAGTCTAGTCTTGACCTAGAGGTCTTAGGTCTATCTAGAGAGATCTCAAATCCAAGAACTTGTTCTTGTTTTTTGTTCATAAGGCACACTAATGTCTAGGTAGGACTCAAAGATATTCCAGTCTAGACTTCTTAAAGTATACCTATGATTGTAGTTGATCTAAAATAATTTAGCCCCAGATAGATGAAGACTATGAACAGGAGGAGGGATGTTACATTTCTATTTCATGATCCCATCTCTTTGAGAGGAGAGCTAGATGCACGTTCAGCCACATTGTGTATAGGTCTAGTATGTCCCATTCTTGAACAGCATTTGTCTACCCTTGCTGCTGAAGAAAGTGTGATATTAAGATTGCAATTACTTTGCAGTCATTGTCTGTGTTTTCAGTGATCCCTCACCCAATTCCAATGTCCTGACACAATGTGAACTTTGAAAATAATGACATGAATTACATTCCAAACAATTTTAGCAAGGGTAATTGAGAAAAATTAAATTAGTATTATCTTTTGGTTTTTCAGAGGTGTCAAGAGAGAAAAAAGGAAAGATAAAGCTGTGATAAGTCATGTAAAAAAACAATGATACAATGACATCACACCGTCGGAGACGCAAGAGTGAAACTATGCCCTATTTCCGCAAAGAGGGGAAGAAAGGTAATGTTTCTTGGGTTTATACTGCAAAGTACTTTGGTTTTTTTTAACATTGCTAGTGGTGTCGTTGTTCAAGAGGTTTTATCTTAGTTAAATTTTTTATTTGATTTACAATTATGATCATCATCTCATGCTTCCCATTTTCAGATGCAAACCAAGGAAAGGAAAAGATTGACGGAAATGGAAAACCCATGTTGCCTTTACCTCTGTTGCAAAAATCGGTATATATTGACTTGAAAGCTGGGAAAACTGCAAGTGTTTTGGAAGAGCAGTTGAGAAAATTAGGAGCTGTAAGTAACGTAATTTAGTTCTGTTGCCTGTTTTTATGCCCTTTTTTAACACATTTAATTTAAAATCATTTCCATGGCAGAGCTACAAAAGTCTACAGTTTGTAAGGACCTTTACAGAAAAGAAAAGTAGATATTTTAATAGATGAACAGTGCTACCAACCTTACTTAAAAAATGCGTATTCTTGCGCATTTTCAGGATCGTATGCATTACTCAATTTCCATTATTTTAAAAAAAATGATAGAGGTAGAAAAAATAGTAATGAAAAATTAACATCATGCACTTTTTTTTGTGTGCATTAACCCTAGAAGGGTCATGGGCCGATTTAATCGGCTCCTAAGTTTGTTTGTGTATGATGGTCACAGGCCGACGGGCAGCGCCATTCAGCCCAAGTTAAACGACTGGTTTCAATAGGTATAATGATTCAAATTTCTGTTTCATTAGTATCGTCTACTGGAAATCAACTATTGCCACTTCTTGTTCAAAGTAAAACTAAGCTAAAATCGTTGTTGACAATGATTGCTTCGAAACCGTGCTTTCTTACTATCCGTTTTCAAACACAAAGTACATATTTTCAGTTCGCTAACTGAAATATTTAGCATTTTTTATTATATTGCGGGCAACTACGGTCTATCGTGATTTTATCATGATTTGTGAACTTGTTGAGTTCAAACTTCAAAGCTGGTGATGTGCATTTTTTTCATCGCTGCCGCCCGTTTTTGATGCTAAAATAAAGCAGTTTATACCACATAACTAATGAAATTACCTGAATTTCAGGACCGACGTATTTTTATAAAATCCTACTCATTTTGGCTTTCCAGTGTGCACATTTTCATGGGCTAAGCTTGGCAGCACTGGATAAAAAAAAAATATTCAGATAATTTTTAATTTGTTTTATATTTGTCTCAAAACAACTTTCCAGATGGTGTTAGTGTGTTCTGGTAAAAGTTCGCTCCTTTAACTTTAAGACTTATGATGATGGTATGATTTATATCAAATTTGTTCTCAGGTTGTGGAAAAGTTTTTAAGCAGAGAAGTGAACTATGTGATCTCCAGTTCCGCCCCTCTTACAAAAATAGAAGAAAGACAGAGCAATGAGGACAACCCTCAAAGTCCTTCCTTTGCAAATGTGCCAAGTCCGTTTAGCTCCATACCATCTCCGACTGCGCCATCAGACTCCAAAGCTTCCCTGGTACGTACACAAAATGGATAGTTAGAGTAGTGTCCAATCAATATTGATAACTTCATTTATTTCATATGACATGAGAAAAGTTAGCATAAATATCAGTGATGATAATCTTCCGCCAGATTTGTTCCTGTTTTATTATCGTCAAAGTATAAATGGGATGACAGGGGAATTATTGTTGGTTTTGTGCATATTTCCTGAAGTGCCGATAATTTTCCGCCATTTTGAGAATTTGCTGTTATCATCACTGAAAAACGTGATTCAAAGTTGCTTCTTCCTTGTCTTGAACTGATGAAATTTTGCATTCAAGCTTTCCGGGCTATGATTCAGACCCTTAATAAGTGAGAGTACAGCATTGTGATTTTTTTCTCTCTGAGTTATAGACATTTCATGTTTAGTCTAAGAAGAGGACAGCAGTCTAAGGAGAATGATAGAAGGGAAAATTTAACTAAAATGGTAGAATGTCCACCCATTTAAACGGAAGGTCGAACTCCAGTCTTGTTATTTGAGAACAACAAAGGATTTTTTTCTTATATAACCTTCAGCAACGAAAGACTAACTATAAATAACCTTAAAGGATTACCATAGTTCTTCTCATGTGGGAATGATCATGGGGCTGCAATGACCTTCCAATCAATTTCTGTCTTCATGAGTTTTGTTGTTTTTTTAATTCAAAGATATTTTGTCGCTTTGAATCATGTTCTTTCCATCAAGCATAGTTAAAGCTAAAGGGATGTAAGAGAGACAAAGATGAGATTTAAAGTATCACCTCGCTTTACAACCATGTAGTTAAGAAATGCATTATCTCAGTTGGTAGAGTATCAGACTATTTCACAGAAGGTCTTGGGCTCGATCCCTTTGACAGGCAGTTTTTTATTTAGGGCTGGAAAACCCCACTGTCTATTCAGCAGTAAAAAATAGGTTCCTGGCCCTTGTCTTGTCTTATATGTTTCAATGTTCCCTATTGGCCGGGGGGAAGTATGTTGAGCACGAAATAAAATTTATTTCACATTCTCATTCCTATTTCTTGTTGTTTATCTCCATTTAGGTATCTCGGGGCAAAGCCTTGGCTCAGATTGCTTATGCCAGGAACAGGGTGGGTAGTGTCCCTTATTTATTCTTATTCTTTAATTGTGTCTTGTTGAGTGTAATCTATTCATGGAGGGTCTGGGGTCATGCTTCTTATACAACTCACAACAGAGTCATGTGAAGCATGACACAAAAATCAGTCGGTGACTGACGCAATTCAGATCCTCACTTGTCAGATCCAAAAATTAAAAGAAAATAAGCCACGATCTGCAGTGACGCCTGTGATGTCCCAGTCATTCTTAGGGACAGGCCCAAATTACACATTTCCTGATGGAAAGCAATTATTTTTTTTTTTTCTTAATTTCTGGATTCATATGATTCCATTCACTGTTTGTGAGGTTTTTACTGAGGTATGGCCAGTGTATACTGTTGCTGTCAGGCAAAATGCTTTCATTGTGAAACAGTTACATCGATTTAATCTTGATTTCTCAGTCAATAAAAAATTATATATTCCAATAATGTTTGTCATCCTGTCATCTTCGCTTATTGTTTACAGAAACTAACAAGAATCAATGTTCCAGTTGCATTACTGAAGGAAATTTAACATGACACATAATTATTTCTCATAATGTTATGGAATATTCAATATCTCACAAAAATTACTTTTTTTTAAACTTTTTGAATTTGTTGCTCAAAATATTTTAAACAAATGCAACAAATCTAAATGCTTTTGCAATATTAAAGTTAAGTGAAAATGTTTTTTGACTCAACTATCACTAGATTTCACTTCTTTTTTTTTTAATTCACCTTTGCAGGCGAGTACTGTCGTTGCTAATGCAGAAAAATGGGGCATCAAGGTTGTCTCCTTAGAAGGTAAAACCTGGCTTTACTTCTTTTAAATTTTTCATTGGTGCATGATTGCAGAATTTGACTGTTACTTACTCTTTCAACTGGTTGATATTCTTTTCTTGTTTTTTATCAACCCTAATTTCTAGATTTTATGGTAATGAAAAAGACCCCACCTTTTTTCAATTTTCTGATACGTTTTGCATTTTCTAGTATTTAAGTATGTTTATGATATGACATAAGAATACAATGTCTATTCAATCAGCTGCAACCAAATGGCTTGACAGGGAGATCAAGAAGATAGAAAAAGAAAATGGAAAGGACAACATTGCCAAATTGGTATGACATACCTCAGTTTAAATGTGATGTTTTTGTTTTGCTGTTTATTATTGGTCTATAATTTTTCTCCTCTTCTATGTTAAATTTGAAAATTACTTTTCACTTTATTTTTCCCTTCCAACCTTTAGTGTCTTCCCCATCCCCTCTTACCTCTTACTTAATCTGGTTGTTCCTGTAGTTCAAATTTCATCTTATTCAAGATTTTTTTTTTCTTAGGGGGATCAATAACTATATTTGATCATTTTAAATTTTAAAATTTCACACAAGTACAAACTCTGTTTACTTTAAGTGTATAGAGTATGAAAGATGTAACTGCAATTAATTTTCTGATAATGTGCACAGAACTAGAAGCACTCAATAAAGCAATCCAAATATTTCAGTGTCAGGGTTAAGTGAGATAAATTATCAGCTTTTTGCCTTTGAATCCTTTCCTTCTATAAAATGTGTGATTTGTATATCATTCATATTTCACAGAATGATGAAAAATCTAAAAAGAAAGTTGTCAACAAAAAGAGTGAGTATTCATTTTTATTTATAAAGTTAATTCTGCTATAAGATTATTTCTGTTTTCTACCTGTTTGTATCCATTCTTCATTTTTTCATCTCTACTGCCAGATACGCTCAAGTCTCTTTGTACTGTCATTCTCACCTTCCGCCAGCTTTTTTCTGTGGAACAGATCCGCCACTGTTTTAAAACACTAAAGACCTTATTATACCACTATCTGCAAACAGCTTATCTGTAACATTTACTATGACTTGCATTGCGTAATTACTTCTTGTAATAATTCCAGCTTAAAACTTTGGCGCCAGCTTACTAAACCCAGCGAGGGTTTTACCTCACACGCTCACTAAACACTTTGTTCCTGATGTTGGTGGGAAACTGTGATTAAATGCAATCTCTGTTCCCCCAAAAGTGAGATTATTCCCCTTCATAAAATCACGCATTTCCACTGTACATGGTATTTTCATTGTCCTGCCAGTCTCCTCACACCGGCAACTTTGTGATTTGTGATGATATAACAAGTTTTGAATGTAGCATTGTCACACTGTGTTTGGTAGTTTCTTCTTTTATCTCTCTAAAAGTTTGAACTTCAGTCTTTTTATTTGTATGAAAGGTTGAAAAATAAAAATTGTGAATGCTTATTTTATGTCACTTTACTTTGAGTTGAATGATCTTTCTTTGCAGAGAAAGTTTTGAAGGGTACTTACATCAAATTTGAAGCCGTGAACAGAATGTACAGACCAGTGAAGACAGAACTGGAAAAATGGCCCAGGCTGAATTTGCTGGCTCCCCCTGGGCTGAACTCCTTCTGTGAAGTTAAAATGAAATTGCAAGACTTGAGACGTCGTCAATCGTCGCTGAGGCTTGGAAAGACTTCTGTGTCTGCATCATCTGGAAAGGCTGGTCTAAAGAAGTCATTCTCCCTGTCTAGTATGAAGGAAAGTGTGTAAGTCTATTACTGTTTGATATGGAGAACTTTTCCTGGTGTGCAGTGATGACAATCTCCTTATACCAACTAAAGTACAAGTAAAAGACAAAATTAAAAGTTTTAGAATTTAATACAAATATCTAATCAATTTATTTCTGATAACCATTCCTTCCCAATTGAGGAATTTTTGCCATCATTGAATGTACATATATAGCCTTACACAACACATTCCTGCATTATCTGTACTCTAAAAACAAATAAAATATTGAATTTTTAAATAAATAAAAAAAAAATTCATCCAAGATTTTGACTCAAATTTGAGAAGCAGTTAAGAAGTCACATATTGAATGAGAATTTTTTTTTTTTATTATCAAGATTGAACAACTTTAAGACATTTGCATTATTTCATGCATGTATGTATCCCATGTCTCAAGATTGAAATGAAACATCCGGTTACATTTTGGTGTATTGTAGAAGTGCCGTCACCACCTTGCAAGGGGCAGCCGATGTTGTGGCGGTTCCCATCACTACTACGGGAGATGTGAAACGACATTTGGAAATGCCCCAGAGGAAAAGGCCTGACAAACTACAAGGCTATTGTGAAAGTTGTCGTATGAAATACAAAGATATGAATAAAGTGAGTACATTATTTCATTTTTAGTGTGGTGTTTTGAAAACAAACCAAACAAGTACATGTTGCTTTTTATACTGGGATTAACTTAGTATACGTAATCCTGCAAATTAGGCTTTTACTGCCCACGGTGTCGTACCAGCGATACTTTAGTTGGAAGGTGAGCTCCCGCTGTGACCCAGTCACAGAGGTCAAACTCCATGGCTGGAAGGTAGCCGTAGCCACAGGTCGGCATGACCTTGAGCTATCAATTAGCTGCTGTAATGATTTATAGTGTAGCAGAAGCACTAATCAAGTGGCGAAAGTATTCAAGACACCAAAGTAGAGAACTAAGATGAAAGCTTTTGTCGTCCAAGTTGCATTAGCACACCAAGCATGCTTTTTTTTTTTACTCAATCAAGTGTTTTTAATTGCTTTTTCAAATTTGGCCCTTACTATTTTCTTTTTATTACAAAATATTGAAAGAAAACATTTAGACGTACATGCTTGCCAAATTTGGTAATTGTTAAAGCTTTGGTTCTTGTTTAAAATTAAAATCCATTAAACCCTGCTAGTTTCAAATTTTTAGTCAAGAACGATGGGTTTCTTACGTTCCTGTCACAATCACAAGGACATAATTACATATTTTTAAGCTTTAATCGCAATACTGGATTGTCCTCTCCTGTGATTTTGTTTATTATTATTGTTATTACTAGCTAAGAACCCGTTCTACGAACGGAGATGTCAACAAATCAAAATGTTGACCCGCCTAAGAAGTGATGAATGTATAAATCACGTGGAGATGATAGACATCAGTTCATCTGCAAGAGCTCTTGGGCGGTGGAAATATGTTAGATAATGGAGTAGCATAACACTAACACTAACAAATATTTTCCCTCAGCATTAAATGGGCTTGGGACCATCACAATGCACACTCAATGAAAGGAGAAGACAATAAATAAATCCTGCATTCCTCTTAAAATATCCTCCTATTGAGATAGATAATTAGATATAATACTCCAAACTGAAGTTTGTTCTTTTTCTTCTTAAGGGAAACAGTTTTTCTTCTACATGAAGTCATGATCTCGCATGAACAGCATGTTTAGACTGTAAGAAGTGTTGCCTGTAACAATGACCAGCTGACTTATGGCTTAGGGAAGATAAAGATCACTGACTGACACTAACACAAAAGCAGCACTTCTGTTTTTTTACACTTTACCCAAAGGGAGTTACATCCTTGGTATGTAAAGACACTGGTGAGCTTTTTTTTATTCTGATGTGTAAATCCCAGACCAAAAAGTGAAACCTATTGAAGGTCAGGTGGATGTCAAATAAAACCAGCTCTCCAAATAGATTCGAACTACAATTTCGAAGGCAAACGCTCTACCCACTGAACCAGTGGTGTTGATCTCTACTATAATGAACACCATCGCACCCGCACATGCTATACCTACCTACCCTTACCGGACTTGACTCATCCCACACTCCACACTACACCTGTCAAAACGTCGGGATACGTCACAACTAAACACACACTTACACATACACACACACAAATTGTTAACATAACACTCATTCATAACAGGGAGCATACATTGCTTTCAGAGAGAGATTGACAGATAGATAGAGGAGAGAGAGAGACTATTCGCTGTTATGTCTTCTAATAATACTGTGTACGTAGCGACTAAACTAAAGTAACTGCTAAGACGTACGTGGAGAAAAGTGTAAAAAGGAATAAAACTCCCCTCCGCTTACCAATTGCAAAGTTTGGATTCACTTTTCTTCCCTACCAAAACTTTAAGTCACCAAACTTACCCAAACAATAATACTATACTTTCTCTTTCTAGAACTACAAAAACAAATAAAATGGATTCGTCAATTTAAAACTTTCACACGATTTTTATCTTCACATTTGGAAGGACAAAATAGAGGGAAAAAACTATGCTATATCTATGGAACAAATTGTCATAGAATCATAGAAAAAGTTCCAATGTGTAAAGGGAACATTGAAGATTGTATTACTGATAGAAACATAGAGCTCAGTAGTTTGATACCGTTGTAAAATAGTAATAAATTGGCCGCCATTTACACATGTGTTGTTCCCCTGAGCGCCCACTGAACTTGGTTATCTCCCCTTAGCGCATGCCGTCGCTGACCACCGAAGATTTATTACCCCAACTAAGTTACCGCTGGTGAGCCAAATGTGTGCCTTTGCTGATCTTTGGTGTCCAGTTCCAGACATCATTTTGCTTCCACATCGAAACTAACATATACTTGTGAACTTGTGAAAGAAGAATATGGGTATCGACAAAAAAAAAAGTTACAAAAAGGGAATGTAAACACTTTAATGTATATTTCTCATTTTTTGTTGCTTTTTTAGTTGTCAGAATTCTTAGTACTTTGTGTTTCAGATACATTAAACATAAATCAGTTAATTAATTTGTTTGTCACATATTAATTCATATTAAATTTCTAAAAATGTTTACAGCATGTGAAGGAGGAAGAACATCAGACTTTTGCACGGGATAAAACCAACTATGAGAGCCTAGATGCATTGATCCTACAAGTGCCATCCACCATTCAGTTTCTTCAGGACATTCTCTTACAGCACTGTGCTCAGAAACAGTCTGACGCTGTGCCTCCTAATGAAAGGTTTGTTTAAAGGAACTGATAAATATTTCTTTTTTCTTTTATCCCTTAAAGGCCAGGGCCTTCCTGAATTATGCTTTAATTAATGCCCAAGAGCAGGGAATAACTCTTGCAAAAGGCTTACTCTTCAAATTTTGAATTAAGTATATCTCACTTATATGTTAACCCATAAACGGCGTTATCGCTCGCCGTCACCCTTTATGATTTAGAGCGGGATCGCCCGCTGGGGCCCGGGTCTGACATAGTCGTTTAACGTACGGAATTATTTCTTTATATCTTAGTTCATTTCCCCTCTGACTAACTAACTTCGATACTAGAAGAGTTCTACCTTCGATAACTTTTTACAGAGTGTAAACAGTCAGCGCGGTTTGGAAGTTTCGACTGTTTGAAGTTAGCCCTCAATCCGCCCTCAAATTAAATCGATGGAGAATGTGAAGTAAATGAAGGTGATGAAAGCGTTTAAAATTATTTGGAGATGAATTAGATGGGTCTGATATACAAAATAACGAGCTCAGTCTATTTAGATTCCTCAGATGACAAGGTCTCACAAGCTCCATTCGAAGCTCCTCTGTCTGATCAGCTTCACAACGTTGAACCTTTCATGGCAGATTCTTTTTTTCTTCAACCTTTTATGATATCGTTGAATAACATGTCATATATCATTGGAAAGCAATCATTATATTATTTTTTGGTGGTGAATCTATGCTTGTATCTTGTTTGGTTTTTAAGTTAGGACAGATTTGATCGAACTTATCCTTAAAGAAAATAGAGTTATGCCCCTTACTTCAGCCCTTTTAAATGGTTAATTCTGAACATGGCCAGACCTTTAAGGGTTAACCCTTTCACTGCTAAAGACACCTAAAGTGTCTAAATTTGGCAGTCCTTATACCAGATAAATCAGATTTCAGTTGTCAGTTCACTGAAATCTGATTTATCTGGTATAAGAACACGTACACTTTCAAGATTGTAGCAAAACGACAATGCCAAGTCTGATTTGATGTTAAAATGTTTTTCTAGTCTGATCTCAAATGAAATTATAAAAAATATAGGCTTTAATCTTGATCTTCTGTTCATTTATATTTTTATACAACAGGCAATTTTATTGTTAGTTTGAAGCAAACACATTCTTATTACAAAAGTTTCCTCTCCCTCTTGTTTACTCAGATTGTTGTCTAAAAAAGTCCCTGAACCAGATTATGCTGTGCGGACTGTGATATCTACCCTTCCCAGTGAAGTAACTCCTCCCCCCACTGCTGACAGGATAAAACCTTTCGTCAGAAGTCCCTCCATGTCCCAGCCAGCTGCTTGTTGTGTCGACAACCAAAAGGAAGACCCTAGCAGATCGGACTCCAGGCCGCACGCTGTTGTCATTCGAAGGCCCTTTCCTAGCGGAGTCTTTGTGTCACCTCGTCGTCGGGAGCCCACACCATCTAAAAAGCCCTGGATGCAAGAAAGGTCAATGGTGTTTAGAGATTCTCCAATGGCCAGTCTGCAACCTTCGGATGTTTGTAGTAATATTAAATTTGTTGTCAGTGAAAGGTTGTTAGCTAATCCCTTTATGCATGTGTCAAAAGAAATGCCTAATGATGGTCCAAGTGGTGATAGCTGTAAGAAAAAGTCTGTTGTTCGTTCCCTCCTGCACACACAAGACTTTGAACCCTCCAGTGTGAGTGTTGATGAGGAGGAATTGTCTGAAATTGATAATGGGAAGGGTGTTGTGCTCTCAAAATCTGATGATAAAGTTGTAGAAAAAAAAGAGAGGGAAAACCATGATGGCATTGTCTTGGACACAAAGTCGCAGGTTTCTGGCAAGAGTATAGATCATATTGATATACTGAGTGTATCTGATAAAGAGGATGAAAATTGTTTTAGACAAAATATAGAAAAGTCAGGTGATGGACAGAATTATATTAAAGTCTCTCCTATCTCTAAAAATAAAGATGGGCTTGATTGTGATAAAAGTAAATGTAAGACACCAGAGCCTTGTTTTGAAAAATGTCAGAAAATCATTTCAAGGAAAAATGGTTATCTAAAGTGTAGTGATATTGATAGAAAAAGTAACTCAGAAGGCTGCAAGGATATTGAGGAAAATGAAGAATTGAAAGATAGTGAGAAAGGCTTGACAGTATGCTTGGAAGAGAAACCTGCACAATCTGATGTTGAACAAATTAGGATTGACGTGGAAATGCCGAAAACAAAAGTTGAGGAAGAATCGAAAAGGAAAGATAAAAATCATCATAGTGTGTTAAATACAAGGTTGCGAGATTGTTTTGTGCCGTGCATTGCAGACAGAGTGAAAAGGAGGTCACGAGTGAGTGACCTTTGCCCTCAGGGGAAGGAGGAGGACCATCAGCATGAGTCATCAGGCACCAGCGCATGTTCCAGTAGAACTAGTCCTCTTTCAAAGCAGAGCAGCAGCAAAACAGCTGCAACTCTATCTAGTTCTGTCTTAACAGCCTCTAAATCTAAAACAAGCAAATTTAGCATTGAGGTGGAAGGTAAGAATGTGAATATAAATGAGAATATTTTGCATAGTAACTCTTTAATGGAAATGGATATTAATGAAGAGACTATAGATTACAGCGCTGACTTTGTTCATACCAAGCTGTTTGATCTAGATAAAAGTCATGGTTCTCTTGACACAAACCAACAATTAGATTCAAAAGGGATGGATGGTCCTAATTTTGAAGTTGGCGCTAATAGTCAACAGGATGAAACACCATTTAAACCAAGTGGCAATGGTACAGAAGTTGTGAATAAAAGGAGAAAAGGTGCTAGTAGGAAAGAGTCAAACAATTCTGGCAATTTTTGTTATGGTCGTTCCCAAAAGGAGGGTGTTAGTGAAGATGTTGGGACTGATAATAGCTTCTCTGAGTCTGTCAAAGCTCGTGTTACTGATTCAGAAAATAAACCCCATCAAGTTTCAAGAGATTCTCTTCTTGTGATTTGTCAGCCGGATTCAAATAGTAAAATCGGCAATACAGCTATAGGCAGTGCAGAGCCAAGTAAAAAAGAATGCAGGGATGCATCAGATGGGGCGGGATTGAAATGTGGACTACAAAGTTCTGGACATAGAAAGAAAAGGAATAAAAATCAGAGAAAATCATTCACAGCTTTTGATGAGAAGATTGAGTTTAGAAAAATACATCCTGGAGAGGAAGTTGGTTTTGGAGCAGCTGGTGAGAGTGGTAATGGCACAGGAAAGTCTGATGATACCGACACCCCTCTGAAAGGTGATTCACCCTTGAATATTGCAGACGGTATGAAATCTAGAATACGACAATGTAGACTTTTTGTTCATGAAGGACTTTGTGCTAATGGAGGACGTGGAACTGGTGTTAACTTTGATATCTTGAAAAATTCTAGATGTAGTTCCACAGAGTTAGACAAAACATGCACTGTACAGGACGGTAAAGTTGAGAGGTGTCCTGACTTATCTAGTGAAAGTACGATGGAGGAGAGGAATGAGAATCTGGAAAGATTAAACAAACAAAAAGAAAGTGACCTGAAATCTGAATCTGAGAGTCAGTGGAGTGGGATGAAGCAGGTGAAACGAAGAACTTTCAATGGCAAGCGATTTCATTCAACAAAGGCAGACTGGGATGTAAAAGATGATAAAGAAAATGTGAACAATCATTTGGAAGTTGAAGAGCCGGCGACTCCCAATATGTGTGAACGTGTAAAACAGTGTCGATCTTGCACCCAGTTCAATCATGAAGGTCAATACGCCAATGATGGAGAAGGGATGATTAGTAAGAGTGATGAAAATGTTGAGGAGATTCCTTTCAGGACCCAGGATCCTCAGGTGGAGGAACCCGAGAAACTAATCCCTGCTGTTGTTGTACGTAGAGTAGCATTTGCCAGGCCCTCCATGGAGAAAAGAGACGTGTCTTGGTGTAAGGTGATGAGTAAGAAAGACTGGTCTCTGTCTGAGGCTGAATGTGAAGATAAATCCTCTAACTCTAAAAACCAGACAGAGGAGGAGCTGAGGAATAAATCGATTGATCAATGTCATCAACAGGAGGGTGAATCGAATCTGCTCTGTAGCCGTAAAATTGCTACAGATTTGGAATCTAGCATATCTCATTCAATTGCTAAAGTAACGGTTATGCATAGGTCTGCTTGTGAAAAGCGGTTGAGCACATCAAAAAGAGAAAACGCCATGAGTGCAAGGCAAGGATGGAGAAAAAGTGATGATGCCAAGGAAACAGGGTCTGGTTCGCAGAATAAAATGAATAGAAAAAATGATGCCACCAAAGATTTAGAGAGATGCAAACAGACAGAAGATGTGAGAGAGAAAGCTTCTGAGACGAATTGCCGTGTGTGGACCAACAGTCCACGGCTCAGGATGAAGTTCACCAGGAGCCAGGTCAGTGACTGCTACTCCTCCACATTGGAGATAGAGGAATGCTCAGGGGTTGATTTATCCACAACTTCCAAAACTGTTGATCTGGAAACGCATGCCAAAGATGTTGAATTGTTTAGCTCTCCTCGAAGATTTACGAAGACATCAGGTTCTCCAGTGTTTCAGTATAATGTTGAAAACAGCGATTCCATTGACCTTCTGGACACACCTCGCCGAGGGAAGAGGCGGAGTCAAGATCAGACTCCCAAGGGAACGCCTGTCAGGCCTGTAAGGAATTTTGCAATATCTCCTTTGAAGTCGGGGGAGGAAAGCAATTGTAGTGAAGGGATCAATGTTGAAAGTACCGATTGGAAAAGTGCAAAAAGACCCATCAATCATGTCCCTTCAAGAAAAAAAAGGAAGCTTTCAGAATGTGAAAAAATAGATCATCAGGTATTGTTAGAAAAAGGTGGCTCATCTCTACCCACACATTCTAGTTCTCAGACCACATCAGACAACACCAACAGTCAGAATGAGTCTCAAAAAATACATGCGAAACGAAGGAAACTTTTATCAGAGGAAGGCATTGGAAATATTTTGAAACCTCATCAAAATGATACGAAATGTGATACTAATAATAGTAAAAATAAAGTTGCTGCATTACATGCCAAACAGAAATGTTTGAGAAAAATTTTATATCCCAGTAGACGTAAATGTACAAAGTTTTCCAAGTCTCCCTTATTTTGTCATAAAAGTAAAAAAAATATCAAAATGAGTAAATCTGAGTGTTCTAACAAGGCATACCCCAAGGAGGCAGCAGGAGTTGGAGAGGATGAAATGACACATCAGGAGGAAACAAAACATAAACAAATCACAACTAGGAAGAACTCAACCCTTAGGGCTAAGTCTGGGGGGGAAAAAAACAAGCGGAAATTATGCTTGTCAGATGAAGCTGCATGCCGGTCAAGCAAAAAGATTCGATTAAACAAACCCTCTATACAAGATTCAAGTGTTTTTAATTCACCTCTTCCTGCTGGCGCTTCTTCAGGAGCTGGATGTGCCCAAGAAATTGACGTCACGAGGACAGATAATGCATTTGTTCTGAGTAAAGATAGCGTTGTCGCAGAGTCCTGCAATGTCCCGGACTCAAATAAAAAATTACATTCGGAAGTCTCTGGAAACAATATAGGAGATCTGCTAAACTTCATACCAGAGTTTTCTTCCCCGGGGAAAACCAACTCATCCTGGGACGATGCCTTTGATTCATATTTCAACAGCTCTGTGAGAGACAGCTATCAAACTCCGGGCAGGCGGGGCTCCGTCAACACGCCCAAATTTGGAAGTCTGTGGAGCCCTGCCAAGCATAACAGCCCAAGAAAGGCAAACAACCATACTCACAGTAACAGCAGTTCCGCCATGGTTGTAAAAAGTCCTAGTCGGAGAAGTGAATCGTGGCAGAGCAGAGGGAGTCCGAATTGTCACAAATACAGCAGTAACAAAAATATCCGAAGCGATTGTCATGTGCAAGATGCTCAGCAATACTCCACACCTACTAAGACTAAGAGATCCGGTTTAATCCAGTCATCACATGAAGCCTGTCTGTCTGTGGAGAAAATTGATTCTGTCGTCTCCTTTAATCACATGAGTCCCCAGCGCCTCCATTTCAGTCCTGTGAAATTGAAAACTCCCCTGCGAAATTCAGACCAAACTCCATCAGTGCAAAAAGTTGACTCTGTCATTTCCTTCAACCACATGAGTCCCCAGCGGCTGCAGTTCAGCCCTGTCAAGATGGATGCGTACCAGGACAAACATGGGAAGGGAAATTCAAGTGGGAAAAGACGGTTATGATTTACTACCTATCTAGGTACTCTTCTTTTTATTTCTCTCCTCATCGTCTTACCTAAAAGATTTAGAAGGAAAGGGTTCTTTAATGTGTGTGTGTGTGTGTATGTGTGTGTTGATTTGTTATCCAACAGTGTCTTCTCTTTTGCTCTTAAAAAGTTTGATCAAACCAATAGAAAGTTTTTCCAAGACGTGAATGAACTGAAACTAACAGAGGAAATTGGTTGTGTCTTTAAAATAATCTTTTTTTAAAACTCATTGTTTATAATAAACTGACCATGCCTGTGTGGGTTGCTCCAACAACATATGTATGAACAGCGTGCACAATTATATCTGATCATCAGGTTTGACTGATCGGTTGGGAGATGCATCTGGTGGGCACTTCTACTACATTTTACTCTTTTGGCATTACCTATCATCTTACTTTTCCAGCACTCTCGCCAGTGCTCCCTTAAGAAGCATACACACACACTGCTGTTTTGTATCTGTTAGCTCAGTCTTCGTCCTGCCTGTTGTCCTGACAGACTTATGGTCATACCCCATATCTTGCACTGTGGTGCCTAACTTTAGGGTCACTAGCTGTCTAGGACTGAGTACTTTGGTACATAAAGGGTGGTAGAATATCCTTGGTCTCCCCGGACCACAATAGTGCATGATGTGGGTGGTAGCCATCATCTGCTGTTTGTGTGTCCTGGTTTGTGATTGTGGGAGGTAATGTTTTTTTCCTGTAAATCATCTCTCTGTGAAACGTCCCTGGCAGGGTCAAAGTCTGGCTGTTCTTTTAACTAGCCTGTCATCTTACCCACCTCTGGCGGCTTATATGACCATAGCAGTTGCAAGTGCCCTAAAACTCAATAAATAAACAAAACAAAACAAATATGCTACGTTGGGATGAATTATCCTTTCTTATTTTCAAGAAGGGATGTTAGTTTTAGAGTGACTGGTTCCTCCTTGTCTTATTCCACATTCTCACAGAAACTTTTTCCAAAACCAATGTCCCAAATCGTGTTTTATTTTTGTTCTTATTTTTATATATTTCTCTGTTCCTGTAAGGACAAACAATATAGTGGGTTTTCTTCTATAATCTGAATATGGTATAATGAGAATTAATTACACTATGCAAGTCATGAATATTACAGATAAGTTGTTGGCGGATGGCAGTATAAGTATAACAAGGATTTTAATGTTTTCATATCGTGACCGATCCGTTCCAAAGCCAAAAGCTGATGGTAGGTGAGAATGGCAGTATAATGAGGTTTGAGTATAGATAATAATGTTTTATTATTTGAAACAAATTATTTGATAAACTCAGAAATTATATTTTTTCCCCTGTAAATCATTCTCTCTGTGAAACGTCCCTGGCAGGGTCCAAGTCTGGCTATTCTTTTAACTAGCCTATCATCTTACTTACCCCTGGGCGCTTATATGACCATAGCAGTTGCAAGTGCCCTAAAAAAAACTCTCAACAAACAAAACAAAATGAGCTTGGACTTATTTATTGAATCCTTCTTAGTCATAGACCCTTCCCTTTTTATTTTCTAAAGTTAAATGTATAATCTCTCTCTTCTTGTATCATAATTATATACAAGGGTAGGTATATGGGTGTCCCATAAAATGAAATGTATTTCTCATTCTCAACCAACAAAACAAAAAGGCATCCCCTGATGCACTTCTATTACATCACCTCCCTTTCACTTCTCTTGTTTTTCTTTCAACTAACTTACTGATCATCTTACTTACCCTTGTGTGCTGATAAATGAACTTAGAAATTGAAAGTGTCCCAATAAGAAAACAGTGCGCGCAGATTGATATGAGTATGAATGAGTAAGGTAAATGAGTATGATGAGCTTAGCAGTTGAAAGCATCTTCAAACCTCAATCTATTGTTTCCCCTTTTTCTCTCTCAGCTTCATCTCTGGAAGTTTTTCACTTTATACTTTTTGTCTCTTTGTGGTTCCTTCAGTTATGTGTACCTAGTTTGAGTATGTCAAAGGGGAAACTCAGTTGGCTTTTAACTTTTATGCAATGACGCACATTGTTCTCTTTTTCCAATCCCAGCATGCATTTGTGTATCTATGTATTTATTTTATGAGTGTACATGTACTGTGTGTACCCGATTGAAATTGAGTCCGAAAGAAAATGAAATTGACAAATGAGGAAATGATAAATTTTTAATTTTACGATTGATTGGAAATGTTACAGCATTAAATAACATGTTGAATAATTTAAAATTACTGTACTTTTGAATTTGGTTTTTTGGTGAGTGTGTGTGTGTGTTTGGCAATTTTGAAATTCGATACCACCATTCTGACAATCTGATTTTATTATGTTGATGAGTATAGTATAAGAAACTTCATGAGCTTGTAGATCTCATCAATTTGTCAGAATGATATAAGAATATCAAAATTGCTAAATACAATGAAGATGCAATGCTTAGTAATAGAAGGTGAAACAAAAGGAGTGACTAAAGGCCCATATATGGTTACAAAGACAAGACAAGCGACGTTTCGACCAAA
>JAUEKZ010229038.1:0-21389 GCA_031471865.1 Melibe leonina
ATCCATCCATCCATCCATCCATCCATCCATCCATCCATCCATCCATCCATCCATCCATCCATCCATCTATCTATCTCTCTGTTGGATAAAACCTGAGTGCGATGACATGTTGCCATCCCGCCACGCTTGGATGGTCTGGTTGCCCAGACCATTATCACCTGCACTACCATCGTCATCTCCTGCGTCATCATTATTACCGCTGTCGTCATCGGGGCCAGGCGTCACGGTCTGCGGGTTCCGGTGGAAATCGATACCACTTTATTACTACACAACGGCACCGAGTATGTACCCAGCACAGGGCACGGCCGACCTCGTTGTCTTTCTGAGAGCACATTGGGTTGGGAGCTTTCACTTCCCTTTCTGCCTCCACCTACCGCTGGGCCGCGACTACAAATACCGTCAACTTCTTGGGTGTTTGATCTTGTTTGTTCTTGTTAATGATGATAATGATGACTTAGGTGGTAGTGGGGCTTTTTCTTCTTCTTTTTGGGTCTAAAGGATAAAACATTTCCACACCTATCAATCATGATTATGTATATCAATATCATTATTATTATTGTAGAGATGGAGAGTGTAGTAATTAGTTTCTGTATGACTCACAAAGTTGAAACAGGCATGGACAGCACACCACTCTTATCTTTTATGGGATGACTAAGGAAGTGAGAGAGAGAGAGAGAGTGAGGTACAGAGCGAGGTACAGAGAGAGGGAGAGAGAGCGAGGTGCAGAGAGAGGGAGAGAGACCAAGGTGCAGGGAGAGGGAGTGAAAGAGAGGGGGGTTGGGAAGGAAGAGGAATGCATGTATATGTGTAATAGGAAAACAATTTTTTGGAGGCATCCTCTGTGGCTTTCTAGAGTTGTTTTTGTTGTTGTTTGATTATGTTGTTTCTCATTCTTGCAGTTTTGCCTTTTCCTTGTCTTTTCTAAAAAAAAGCTTCTAAAACTTTTTTTTACAACTTAAGAGTTAGAGTTTAGGTCAGCCATGTTATCAAGCCACACTTTTTTTTTAAATCTTTGTAATAAACGGTAAACAACTCCTCTCTCTATTTCATGGAATTTTGTCTCTTGCATCAACAGGCAGCCCAGCTTGCTAACACCACTGCTAAAAAGACAAAAGAGATTGGTTCAGTCGTTGGAGAAAGCATCAAATCAACAACTGAGAAGGTCAGCATGATTTTTATGATTAGTAGATCTTTAATCACAGCATCAAGGTATTCAACTTTGCTCTAAAGGGATTTTTTTTTTTACAACCTTTTATGTTATGATAAGAAATGTTATTTGATTTTGGTGTCTTCCAACTGTGTCATGTTAATCTTTTATTTTAGCAGGCACATGATGTATAAACTGGAATTAAAAAAAAACAATTAAAAAAACGACCTTGTCATAGAAACATACTGACTCATAAAGTCTTGATTAATCCTTGTTGATTTTGTGATCTTGTTCTATTTCACCAGACTTTAAAAATGGCTTCTTCTAGCTTATAAAATATCTTTTTTTTCCAGGGAAAAGAAGGACACTTATTAGATGACGTGGGATCCTCAATGAGTGGGTTTGCATCTAAGGTGAGTTGGCAGTGGTCATATAGGAAGTGGAAACTAGCTACTGTCTTACAATGGTATATATCTATGAATAAAAGAAATATCTAAGTGAAGAGTGCTTTAGCTCAACAAGAAGAGGGACCGCTTCAGAAACACTAGCCCAGGGGTTTGAATCCTAGCTGCGTCTTACCTGAGACGTTAAAACCAGCGTTTTAGCAGCTGTAGAGCCAGGCTCTTGTCATTATGGGAACAGTGTTAAGACTCTGTATCAGTATACTGTGACTTGTTGAGACATTCTAGCAAGCCTTCAGTGTGCACCACATCGTGTTGACGTCCAGCTCTATGTCTGGCTACAAACTGAAGAATTTGGCCTGTGATATATCTCTACATCCAAATACATATACTTATGCATAGCTTTTGATGAAGACTTCCAAAGCAAGTATGTGGTAAGCCCTTTATGCTTGTTCTTACTTAGTTTTTATTCAGAAACAATTTTTTTTTTGCTTCTCACATAACTGGCCTTACAGAGTTTTCTGTTCCTTCTATGCTGGCTTCTCATTTGAATCAATGTTGAAGTATTTTTTGGCGCACAAAGCATTTAAGTTTTAAATTAAGACTGTCAATTTGTCATTTGAGTGTGGAGTGTGATGTTTTTGCTCGGCAGATTTCAGCGGCAGGCACCAAGGGTTGGAGAGACTTGCAGTCCTTGTGGACCGAACCCAAGACCACCCTGACATCTGCTGACACCAGCCCTGGGGAGAAATCATCTCTACTGGGACAGTCTTCCTATGGCAGTGGAGGCAGGTAGGACATTCAGGGTGCATGGATTTGGTCTCTTGCTTCATGGTATTATATAAATAATAGTGCTGTTTTGGCCTCATCTTATTAGAATGTACTCAATTTTAATGTTATAAATGTTCCACTTACTCCCCATGAGGTTTGATTTCACAAAAACAGAATCAAAGAGAGAGAGATAGAGGAAAATGTTTGCTTTATTTTATTTGTTTATACCATTTGATTGTTCTGAAATCTGAACTATATTATTTTTTATTTGGTCCCTCTGAAATCTGGTGGAAAGATCTAAATATTCATTAATATTGATTTTTACAAAATAGTGCTTTTTAAAATTAATTCATTATTTTTTAATTAAAAAAAAATATTTCCCCAGCAATGTGCAGGATGGCAATTTGCTAGGGGATGATCAGGAAGACAACTGGGGAGACTGGGGCAAAGACTCTGATTGGTCTGGCAGTAACAAGAAATCCTCCAAGAATGAGGGCTCTGACTGGTCAGCTGGCAATGAGGACGATCTGGAAGCGTGGCTGAATGATGACACCTCAGCTCTGTCTGGCAAAAGCAAGAGCAAGAAGGAGGACTCGTGGGGCGGATGGAAATCAACCGACAGTTCTTCCAGGCCCTCTTCTGCAAAGTCCACCTCTTCGTCCTCCTCAAAACCAAAGAAAAACAAATACACCAAAGCGTCTGCTCAGGACGGGTGGGAGGACGAGGACTGGGGAAACGGGTTCTCCTCACCCTCCACCAAGCAGAAACAGCCACTGGTAGGAAACCTGTTGGACTTGGAGGGCAATGGGCAGCAGGGGGCAGGGGTGAAGGCCACAGAGGTGAAGGACACAGGGGGCAATGATGGTTGGGACAATGAGGTGTGGGCAGACAGCGATGACGACAGCAACTGGCACACCTTAGATTTAAATGATGACGGCAGAAAGACCAGTTAATGAAACAGATTACAGTTTTACATGTATTCCTCATCCTTGCAGAGACAGAGAAATTTGGAATCAGAATCTGTGCAACAATGAATATGTGAAAATAAGAAAAAGATGATTGAAGATTGGACATTGGTTGGGTCTAAGATGATGAGGGACTTATGACTATGAGGGAAGGAGGAATAAGAAGATGAAGAATGCATGTCAGGCTGTACATAGTCCTATCCTGTTTCTGTTAGATTGTGTTAATAAATGAAAGATCATACTGGAGGCCATTTTGCTTATGACGACTTGTGCACTTGTTTCAATATAATATGGTCCAATATCTTTAAAGTCTTTGCATGAATTTTATTTTTTGTCTTATTGAGTATTTTCTTTCTAATTAATTTTGCTCTTTGTTCAATAGGTCAGTGGCTGGCGTTAAAAGGTGAGGATAGACAAAATAAAGCCATGAAAGCTTTTAAAAGGTCAATTCAGATTGATACATTTATTCATCATGCAAGCCTCTGTTGTAATTTATGTTTTATGTTATGTGTATTTATTTGATAAACTTGTTTTCGTCTGGTCTGCCTGCAATCTTGTCTCCTCCACGGTTCAGCATTGTGCTTTCATCCAAATTTTGGATTGATTTTCTCAGTGTCAGTGAAACTCATTCTCTCCGAATTTGACTTCCAAGTTGAAGTATTGCATTGCCATTGTTGTCATGCTTGTAACGTATCCTGGAACAGGACAACATCCCATCTGCCATTGTACCCTGCGTTTGTGTTTGCCATTTAAATTGTCAGTTAAAGGAAATTTTTTGATGTAACATTGCCTTGATTTACTTTTATTGTGACTCATTTTGGTTTTGAATGCTGCCCAATGTTATAATTGTCGTAAGATAAGATGTCGGCCAGCACCCATGCTGTTGACACACTGATATTGGCAGCTGTTAATCTCCACCATCAAAATACAGCTGCTGGAAATGAGTCGAGTCCTATTATAAGGTCCCACAAAATGTCTTGCTTGCTATTTGATGTATTACTTATGTATTTAATTTCTTATGTCTATTTTTCTCCCTTATCTCTTTTTTTGTTGTTGTTGTTGTTGAAGAGAATTGTTATTCCTCAGAAATTTGTCTGTTTCTTGTATAATTGACATTTAATTGCATATTAGTTCAAAATTAGCACTGCAGTATAAATGAGTGCAAAAAGTAAGGGATAGATCATGCATTGTTTTTCTTTTTTTTTTCTATTGGCCATTCTTCTTTTTTAGGATTAATTGTATTTTATTGTATGTATGGCCTGTTAGTGTTTTTACTGGGGGAGTTGGACAGTCTGTAATTCAACAAAAACCAGCTACGCAAGTTTTCTCTGGATTCAATACCTTGTACTAGATTTTGTCAAGAAAAAGTAGAAGAGATAGTCTTCTTTGCAAATGCAAAAGTAGCTTTTGTACCATAAATTACAAAGTTTTTTTATGAATAACTGTTTGCTCTTATTGTTTATTGTTCTGTGTTTTGTTTGTTTTTGTTTCTTTCTTTTCAACATTTTACTTTCAATGAGATCATGAAAATATTTCTGTCCCTCGCTTGCCTCAGTTGTCTGTGATATTGTGTGTGTTTGCTGACATCACTGAGATGAGGAGATTATGTACTGTTTGTCCATGACAATGTAACATATTTTTGAATTATTGAAATCAATGCTCATTATCTTAGTCTGGTGGGTAATTTCAGTGTTTGTTTGAGTGACCAAAAGTTGGAGTTGGATAGAAATTTGACTTGAATGTCTTGTTGTGTATGTCAAGATGAGAAGAGGCCATATGAAATGAATGTATACCATTTTCTGTAAATTATAAGGCAATTGTAAACTTGCTGAATAGGGAATAATTGATTTCTTCTATTTCAATAGACTGCACCCATGCCAATCAAAAGTTAATTAAAACTTTGAAGGTTTGGAGGGAGAATATGCCGTACTGGAATATAATAGATGGATATATTATATTGTCTACAGTACTTAGTTTTGTCAAGAGAACTCATTTGAATACCTTGACAGACTAAGATAAGAAAACACTTGTGATTTGCAGTTTATTAATGCAATATGTTACTTAAAATCTAAGGGGAAATCGCTCTTGAAGATGGGATCATAATTGGTCAGCCTGACGTTTCTTAAATGTTCAATGATATAATGTTACGAACTTGTCATTGAGGAGTATGTGTGCAATAAACTCCCATTTTCTCTAGTCCTGGGTGTGCTTTGTTTCTTGTTTGCTAAGTGAAGGATCTGTTCCTTTTGTTTGAAAGGCTTCTTACTTATTAGTTGTTTTTTTTAGAAGGCTTTGTGTGCACATTTTTCAATGCATACACAATAAGGATTTTTTTGTTTATAAACTCTTATTATATATTATATATACAATGGATTGAAAACAGAAGAAATAAACAGGGGCTGTAGAAAGTACCGTGTTTTCAAATCTGACTCTTTCATACTCGTGTCTATGTCAGAATTGCTTTTATTTTTACTTTGGGTAAGTCTCACTCACGATGATAAACCAGTAATAGTAATAGTTATGAAATAGTGTATTCATGATTATGTTACATTTATTCATGAGTAATTTGGCAACCCAAGCAGTGATGGAGGAATGGAGTGACAGAGGACTGCGCGATGCAGCACGGAAATCCTGAATGGGTCCGTCCTTCCTCCAGGCATTGGGTTGGCGGCCATCCCTGGAAGGGGCTTCTACTTCTGTCATATCTCACTGATTATCTTATTTTTTCTAGCACTCTCTCTGGTGCCATAATAGCCCACACAGATTGTTGTTTTGTATTCTCTTTCCTCAGTACAGGTCTTACCTGTCGTGCCAACAGACTGTGGTTATCCTCCATGTTTTACATCCTGGTATTTAACTACAGGGTCACTTACTTTTTAGAAGGGCTGAGGACTATTGTGCACAAAGGGCGGTAAACAATGTTGGTCTTCCTGGATCATATTGTCTAATGAGGGTGGTGGACATCATCTGAGTGTATAGCCTTGAGATGAGTGGGTTTTGTAGACAATAAAGATTATTGTAATGAAAACCATCTCTTTGTCACCTTTTTTGAAAGATGATATTTTTTCTCTGTCAATAATCTCTTTGTAAAAACCCCTTTGCAGGGTCAAAGTGGCTATTCTTTTAATCAACTAAGCTCTCACCTCTCACTTACCCCTGGGCACTGATATTGAAAATGCCCTAAAACTCAACAAACTCACAACATCCTGACTCCCCATAGGAAATAATCATTGTTCCCCTGGTAATGGTAACCTCACTCCACCCTCACACATGAATAAACATGCATGGACTCAATTTTAACAATTGAATTGGGAAATTGATTTTCTTTACCAGACCAGCATCCTGTCCAGGAAGTGAGGAGAGGACTGTCTTTTCATACTGCAGGAGCTCCTGTTTGAAGCCCTGATCCCTGTCCATGTGGGCTCTGCTGATTGACTTACTCAACATAACACATTGTTGAACTGCCAAGAGATATGCCATTACTATCATCTGATAGTGATAGACACTTTCACCAAATTCAGGCTTGATTTGTACTCTTTAGATTTTTGTTTGTTTGGTAAGATTATCTTTTGGTTATGGTTTAAGTTTGAGCTGAGATAGAGTATTTGAATAAAAAAAAATATTTTGAAAAACAGGAAAAAGGTGGGAGGTGTGAATTTTAACCAAAAGTTTTCAATTTGCAATTTTGTAGAATTTCATCTATTGAGCATAATTATGCTCACATCTCTTTAAGGTTATCAGCTGTATTCTGTCAGGTCCAAGTGCAGTCATGCATATGTCTGGTGGTAACTGTCTATTTGTTTGCTTCTCTCTCCTTTACGTTTATGAGAGATGAATTTTGTTTCCCTCGTAATTGTCTCTCTGTGGAACGTCTCTGGCAGGGTTGAAGTCTGGCAGTTCTTTTAATTAATCTAATACTATCATCTTATTTATTCTTAGTTGTTGAAAGCACCTTAAAATTCTCAACAAATAAACAAACTGTGTTTGGTCTACAGACTACAGGGCAGTACATACATCATGTTTACTTGTTCCTCTTCTGCCATCCATCCCAATTAATTAGCGGCTTGGTAGCTACACTGCTCAGTCTGGTATTGGTATACATACAATCATATGTTGCTTGTGGGGGATGCAGACTGGGGTGATGACAGTTTCTGACAGTCGCAGGTAGGCCTTTCTTTCTTGAGCTAGATATGCACCATGCATACTCCTCCCATAGAGATTATTTTCATTGCTTCGTTGATCTGGAATCTCAGTTCTTGCAGTTGATCATAATGTTACCGGTACAAGATTTCTTTGTAATTTATCTGTCATTTTCATTTCAGATTTTGTTCCACAACTGGTTTGAACTGCATTGTAATAAGAGCCAAATGTGCTTGCTCTCATATGTTTGAATGTGTTAATTAGCATTATAATTATATACATACAAGATTTTTCTTAACGCTTATCAATATGTTGCAGTCTTCCACAAATGTATTGAGAATCTTGAATTTTGTTGCTTAAATGTGTTTTTTGTCCTTGCTTAAAAATCCTGATATTAGATTGAGCCTTTTCCATTCCTGCCAAGATTTTTGGGGCTGGTTTTTTTGTGAGTTGTGAGTTCATATAGAAATACTATTTAGCTTAGAAGATTTTCCTTTTTGACTTGTGAGGTCAAATGTTCAAGTAAGTAGATACAGTAGATTCTCTTGATTTCGGGCAGCCAACTGTAGCTGAAACAGTGTCAAATTTTCACCTTGTCTCTGGTTTGTGAAAGACCACATTAAGGGTTGTGAAGAATTGAATTTCTTTGATTGCTAAATTAACTCGAAACATTTTATTTTGATGGTCACCAGTATTATGATATAGATACAAGTACTTCATACCTACATCATTAAAATCTTACATTTTCACTCTCATGATGATATTTTATGTGATTTAAAATTTTTTGTTGTTGTTGTTGTTGATTTGCTTGTTTCTTTCAATCAAGAGTTTGAAAACAATTTTCAAAGACAATCCATCAGCGATTTTAAGACAACAGGCCCTGTATCATTAATCAGTGATATCATACCTTTAGAAACTTTATTTGTATGTGGTGCATTGCATAAACAGAAATCTCTCTTTTGATGCTGAGTGCGGGCTGCAATATTTGACACATTTCTGCAAAATTTATGAATAAACAGAGTTAGAGGTGCTATTTATATTTTTTTGCCGAACTTAGAGTGACTGTTCGTTAGAAAAGAAACTCTTGTTAGATATTTCTTCTCCATTCTCATTGCTGGCTATAGTTTTCACGCCCACCCATGAATTTGTCAATGGAAATCTGGTTTCTCAGCAGTGAATCATAGCAGCTGACAAGAAAGGTGGACACTGAGGCCAAGAGGATAGTACCAACCAGCATATCTTTATTTGAGTAAGTTTTACCTCAATCTTATCCAGATATCAAGGGCTGAGCATTGACACATAGGCAAAGGGATGAAATGATGACTGACTGCTTATCATTACCAAGCAGGAGCTTTACTAACTATTGTCTCTATGACTGTTTGTTACCTCACCGTGCTGACAGAGATCCCTCTTAGCTGGCTGATAGCTTGGCCTTGAAGCCATGGTACATTCATTCATTCACTTTGCTTACTTCGCTCAACTTTTTTTCTGTTGTATTTGCTTCTGTATTACACACATATTGGCGCTTTTGTGTTACACACATATTGGCTCCAAGAAACAATCTAAAGGGAGGAAGGAATTGTGGCACAATGCAAATATGTGTGAGTGAAACTTAAGGAATGTTCACTGACATTGTAGAGTTTGTTTGGTCCGATTTAACCAGTTGGCAACTGCTTGCAAAAAAACAAATGTCTCGAGTCCACAGTCTGTGAGTTAAAATTTTTATGTTATTATGTATATTGATTATCTTTCAATATTTTTTGAATGAACTGAAAGAATTAATGAAATTCTGGCTGCTCTGTATTGTATAGTGTATTCTTTAGGCCAGGAAAGGTTCCACTCTAAATATCTTGTTGTCATTCTGGTGAAAGCAAATCTCATAGAGGCAGTCCTATTTTACTTGTGGTTAGTAAGACATGACAGACTCGCACTCGCAGCAAGAGGTACATTTTCTTACCAAATTGTTGTCATTGATTAAGAGATTTTTCTAAAAAGCTAACAATTTGTGCTTTGAAAAGAACTGATATTAATTCCTCATGCCTATAATATTCAAGATCTTATCATGATGAAACGAATTTTAAGGGTTTAAATTGACACTGGAATATATCATACATTAAGGGTCCTTACTAAATTAATGATAAAGATCAGTGTTGAAACCAGTCTTGCTGTGAATATGATAATATGAATATCCAATCAAACTTGATGTTGTTTTGTTTTGGAATGATGTACATAAATACATTAAATATTAGCACCATTTGGAAATAGAGATTGTACTCTGAAAAGATACTATGGATTTGTTCAGATATGTAGTAAAGATAATAATAAGGATTATAGCACATTCATTATACTTGTCTTGAATAGTGTGTTGTGAACCAATGATAATGTTTTTGCAAGTGTTTGGCGGGCATCTCTGGTGGGTTCGTCTTGTGTTACTTGCCTCTCTTTAGGCTTCATCTATCATATTATTTTCTTGCACTCTCTCTAGTGCTTTCTTAATAGCATACACAAACTTCTGTTTGGTCAGTCTTGGTCCTGCCTTTCTTGCCAACCGACATATCTCGTCATACCCCATGTTTTACACATTGTGGTAGTGGTATCTTTTAACTACAGGGGCACTTGATGCCTGGGTACTTTTGTACACAAGGGGTGGTAGAAAGTCCTGGTTACTCTTGGACCATGCATATGCATGATGTGGGTGATGGCCGTCTTTGGTTGTGTGTTCTTCTATCCTTTGTGATTATATTATTTTTCCATTTGAATCATCTCTTTGCCAACTTTTTTGAAAGAGGAGTTTTTCCCCCACTTGAAAATTATCTCTTTGTGAAACATCAGGGCATGGTCAAAGTTGGCAACTCTTTTAAGTAACCTTTCATCTTACCCTTTCTGTCTTACCAACTCCTGGGCGCCGATATTACCATAGAAGTTGAAAGCACCCTAAAACTCAAGAAACACACAGATTTTAATGTTTTTAATGTTATGTATGATATGATTATCTGATTATGATCTACTCGTAGAATGAAGACAGGTATAGTGATAAATTTATTATTGTTATGAAGCTTCTGCTTTTGAGGCTTTCTTCAAATGTGGCAAAAAGTGACTATTGTCCTGATTAAACATCAATTCAACTTCATGGTTTCAAGTGTTTCAGTTATTAGTATCACACAGATGTACAGTTCGTTAAATCTGTTCTTCTGTTACATCCCCTCCCCATTGTGTTTAGTGAATTTGCCTTGCTGTTGCTCAGTTCAGATCAGAGATCAATGCGTCTCATGCATCTCTACTAATGGTCGCTACTTCTGTATCCTCTCTTTTGGCTTTACCTATCATCTTACTTTTTCCAGCACTTTCTCCATCGCTCTTAACAAGTAAACACAAACAGCTGTTTTGTATCTGTTAGCTCAGTCTTGGTCCTGTCTGTTATCTGACTTGTGGTCATACCCCATTTTTTTTACATTGCAGTATTTATTGTAAATCATCTCTTAATCTCCTTTCCCCCTCCCCCCCCCCCCCCTTGTTGCCTATCATCTTACTTACGCCTGGGCGCTTATATGACCATAGCAGTTGCAAGCGCCCTAAAACTCTCAATAAACAAACCAAACAAAATTTTCCCTTGTAAATCATCTCTCTGTGAAATGTTCCTGGCACAGCCAATGTAGTCAAAGTCTTGTCGTTCTTTTAATCGCTCCTGCGAACCGATGCTGTCATTGTTGGCTGCCATGTAAGCAATAGGAGCTACATAAAGATTTTTATCAAGATCTCAAGCAACTTGCACTTACGATGTGTTTGTTGCTGATCTTTGATAAAAGACATTTTTGCGGACGCCTCTGGTGGTCGCTTCTTCTGTCTCTTCTCTTTTGCTTTACCTGTCATCTTACTTATTCCAGTGCTCCCTAGCAAGCTTACACATACAGCTGATTTGTATCTGTTAGCTCAGTCTTTTTCCTGCCTGTTGTCCTAATAGACTTATGGTAATCCCCCATGTTTTTGTACTATGGTACCTAACTACAGGGCCAATTGCTATCTAGAAGGACTGAGTGCTTTTGTACACAAAGGGCGGTAGAATATCCTGGGTCTCCCCTGACCAAAATGATGCATGATTTGGGCGGTGGTCTTTGTCTGTTTGTGTGTCCTGCTTTGTGATTGTTGGAGATGATGGTTTTTTCCCTGTAAATCATCTCTTTGTCAACTTTTTTTGAGAGATGATATTTTTTTCTTGTAAATAATCCCTCTGTGAAACGTCCGTGGCAGTACAAAGTCTGACTATTCTTTTAACTAGCCTATCATCTTACTTACCCCTGGGCGCTTATTATATGACCATAGCAGTTGCAAGTGGCCTAAAATTCTCAACAAACAAAAAAACAAAACCACAAAGTCTGTTTGAACAACAAGCAGCACCAAGTCAGAACTGACAGATTGAAAACAGATATAGTTAAGAGAGCACTGAAGTCTGTAGAGAGTGCTGGAAAAGTAAGATGAAGCCAAAAGATAAGTGTAGAAGTAGAAGAATTGCCCACCAGAGACACCTGCCAACCACATAACACGGTACCCATCTCTTAGAGAAGGCACGTGTATCATAATAATGTAATGGAGGTATACGATCACCTATGAGATATGAGGTGCATGGATGGAGGGTTGTATATAACGTCATCATAATCATCACAGAACTGCCTGGGCAGGCGTTGGCCAAGGCAATTGAACGGGGACGACCCATGGGCGAAATATTTTCCTACAGCTTACATTCGTCCCGCTGAGCAGCCTAAGTCCTGGTGATGTAGATACTACAAACTACTTAATAGAGACGTCAAAATCTGAAAGAATTGCCTATTCTTATACCAGATAATTAAGAATTTAGTGGATAGACATATGTCAGTTCACTGAAATCTTATTTATCTGGCATAAGAACGCGTACATTTTGAAGATTTTTCATATTTCAGTTGGGTTAGAATCAGCCCCGCAGTGAAGGGTTAAATCTAGGAACACAGAGTCCCAGGGTTAAATGCTTTCTATTCATTATGACAAAATATGTTGGCCAGGTGGACGCGCAGAACGCACTTATTAATGATCATGGATGGTTTCAATGTACATTTATTTAGGATCAAAGGCTGGCGACCGGCGAGATTCGAGAGTGCGACCATTTCAAATTTCAATTAATTTAAGTGTTTGTTTTAGTATCTTTAGCTACTTCCCCTCACATGCTTTCACTTTCTTCTATGTATTAGACGGAGCCAAGTTTTGTTTGTCCTGATGAAGACCTTTGGTCGAATCGAAACGTCGCTTTCCTGTCTGTCTTGTTTTGTCTTTGACCCACCATATTGGCCTGCTAACCACTAATGACTCCCTTTGTTTCACCCTAATATTTGCGTTAATTAATTAGTAATTAGTTGTTATAAAATAGTCCGGGGTAACGGACCTCCACAAAATGTAAGTAAGTAAGTAAGTAATAAGTCTAGATAAAGGGGTAGCATGTCTATACACAAAATGCATATAGTAATTCATAGATGTAGGCTTCAAATTAAGTTATAATTATTTGTTTAGTTTTCCATTAAAATATAATGTTAGTCATTAAATTCTATTTTTTTATAATTTTTGAAATAAATATTATAAAGTTGTGGTTTTCATGACACTGGGTATTGTAAAATTGTTGTAGCAATATAAAAAAATAAAATTAAGGGACGTAAATCCAGAAAAAACGAGATAATCTGAAGGCTTAGGAGTAAAGATTATCGGCACTCATCTATTATGATAGAAGAACAGTAAATTTGTATTGAGCGCTGAAACAGCATCGATAAACATACATTCATCGAGTAAGAAATTGAGACGTTCCAATATTTATCCATAATATGTTCGGGCATCTGTCGAAAATGAACCCAAGAGTCCCAATTACCAAGACAGCTTTAACAGTAAAGGGAGACTACTCTTTAGACTTACTTTCCAAAATATAAAAGTAATTACGAAGTTTTATTACACACTAGAAAGCCCACTACAGCTTCGCCAATAATATAGAAGATACTATAACATAACAGATATGTACAATGTAACTCTGTGGTGTGCTTTTCCTTTACTAGATCCTTCTATTTTCGTTCAATCGAAGACGGACGTTTAATTCGAAGGTCTCTCTTGGCCTGGCTGCATGGTCCATTTTTAAAAGAATTGAAAACTAAAACTAACTAACGGATTCCTTTCTTCAGATAACGAAGGCTCAATGCTTAAAATTTCATCTCTTTAACGAGTCACGGAAACAAAATTATTACAAGATTGCATATTACAATTACATACTTACTCTAAACAAACACTGCTTTTTAAATCCGAGATAAGTCTACACGGTGTATAGATAGAAAATCTCTAGTCTATTCTAAACTATCTCAGTATCACGAAGACCCTAGTCTAGGCTAAGTTTTAGAATATCTATAGATGGTAATATAGACAGTCTATCTAGACTATTCTAGGATCTCTAGATAGCTATCTAGTTAGTCCATGTATAGATATATATTGTTTGTTTGTTTATTGAGGGTTTAAAGGCGCCACGACACACGAGGGTCATAGAGGCGCCTGATAGATATAATATCTATCTCTAGAGGGTTTAAAAAGAGAGGGCATCGCTAGGCCAGTGGTTATCAAAGGTGAAACAAAGGGAGTGGTTAGTAGGCCAGTGTAGTGGGACAAAGACAAAGCAAGACAGACAGAAATGCGACGTTTCTACCAAAGGTCTTCATCAGGACAGACAAAATAACAAAATAACAAAATAAACAAAACTTAGATTCGGGTCTTGATGATGATCTTGCGCTCCGCCTATTCCATTAATGGATTTAAAAACAATAGATTTTCTGAAACATAGACGCATAGACTCATGGAATAAATTGTTACTTGTATCATTCTATACTTCTTCAAGTTTGCTCCATAATCTGAGCAACTGAAAGCTGTGCAATAGTTTGATATCTTATTCTATAGTTATCGACTGTTTTCTCTATATATGTCACTATTATCAAACCAAAGGTATTGACCATTTTCTGCTAACATTCTGTCGTCTTATTAGTAGATTTTAAAGATATCTATATATACATTTCTGCATATTAAAATGATAGACATATCTAGATGGATATAGGTCTATCTATGTCCCTAGTCTATCTTAGATTAGATAGATAGATCTAAGAAATAACCCTTTCACTTTCGTGATCAGTATGCATAACGACAACGATGCGTGCTTCACTGTGCAACTATAGAGTCTACTCACTTTATTACTAATTTTTAAGAGTGAACTGTTCTGACTGATAGCTAGATATTGAGCCTTCCTCTAGCTAGACTGGTCAGCACAGCAGAGCAACAACAGAGATCTGGAGTCATCTCTTGAACCAGACTAGATACTACAAATCTAGTTCAGGCCTCAATCTCAGATCGGCATCTCCTTAGTCTATTTTTTTAGATTTAAATTTTGTTTTACTGTTTAGACACTTATTCTTGACAATTTTTCTAGCCTGTCCTTTTATTTATTCACAAGAGGTCTCTCTACTTCTTACTTATTTCCAAGATTAGACCTTAGATAGCTATCTAGCCTTGCAGTCTAGATTCTGATATGGATGCTGATACACTTGTGGAAATGGGATTTCCCTTACACCAAGCGTAAGTTGACTAGGTTGTAGCTAAAAATTTTGTTGAGGAAATATCTTCAGTCATATGAATCACTATTATCATCTACATCCCTGCATGAGGAAAAAATTCCCTGTTGACTATTTTTTTCTTCTTTCTTTTATGTTTTTGGGTTTTTTTTTAGTTCGGCAGTCTCAATAAGAACCTAGACCTAAACAAAAGGGCGCTTTTTTGGTTGTTACCCCAGGCCGTGCCATTTTTGATAGTATCAAAGTTAGGTCTACCTTGGTTCGGAATCGAACATGGTGGCTCACAATATCCAGTATTTTATATGTTGTACGATGTGAATACACATCACAATGGATAATCTGAAATGCTCGGGGATTCCAAAATTATTTCGGATTAACAGTTTTTCGGATTATCTTTTTTTATTAAGTTTCATCATTTTTGTGTGTGTGTTTGTGTGTGTGTGTATGTGAGTGTGTGTCTACTATGACGTTTGTTACATGTAGCAGAACAAAAAAAAAGAGTTAGAAACCACACTGATTTCGGACAGAAAAATATGGTGAGAATATTAAGATGACAGCTTTCAAGTTCCAAGTCTAACATCTCTTTTAACTAGAGCCATATCAGTGACGATCTTATTTAATCGGACTGGTAAATATGGTTTTACACATTGTCAGTCTCAATCATAGCCAATGGGCGCTGTAAAGGACAGCAGCACAGCTAAGTAAAATATAAAGTGCCGATTTTAACATTTTAGTTAACGGCTGGGATTCGAACCCCGCAACCCTCCCAATTCCAAAGCAAACGCTATCTTTAATTTGTCAACTGTGTTGAGATGAACCGCATAATTATGAGCACTAGCATACAACGGTAGCGCTGCGCACACACCTCTTCTCTTTACACAGCGGGGATTCGAACTACTATTTCGAAGGCAAACGCTCTGCCCACTGAACCAGCAGTGCCGCCCAATGGGGTTGATCTCTTATGAACACCATCACACACACAAAATCAAACACGCACACGCCCTACCTACCCTCACCAGAGGACTCAACTCATCTCCCGTCCTGACCTGTCAAAATATCCTTTGATCTATGTCAGGATATGTCACAATTAAACACACACATACACACACACTCTCTCTCTCTCTCTCTCTCTCTCTCTCTCTCTCTCTCTCTCTCTCTCTCTCTCTCTCTCTGCAAGACAGTACACTAAATGAATGAGGGGGAGGGCGTTGAAAGAAGGGGATACTGGGGCGCCTCATCGGTCGTCATAGGTAACGCCCGGGGCTGGCTGTATAATAAGGGTCTCGCTATCAAGTGGTTTTAAGTGTTCTTACTTATGCTTGACGTGTTGAGTCTGCTTAACTTTCGTGACCAGTGCCTGATGGTCCAAGTCGCGTTGATCCGAAAAAATACTTCGGTCGGGGATTGAAAATCCTTTCGGATTAGGGGTTGTTTTCGGATTAAACCATAGTGAAATTTTGGCTTAAACCCTATATATTTTAGAGAAAAAATTAGGGGAAATGAAATCATTTTGGATTAACGTTAGTTTCGGACTAACCGTTTTCGGATTATCCGTTGTGACGTGTATATTGAAACTCAGAAATAGATCGTATATATTCATCATATTGTACGAGACTGATAAAATACTGGATATACGGTTAGCCACCATGTTCGATTCCCAACTGAGCTAGCCTTTGATACTCTCATAATAAGGTAGTTCACTGTACTTTAAGTGTCACTCTCTGTCATCTGGAGCTCGAACAATGAATGAGTGTACCTCAGTGATCAGAGCAGTGCTTTTTATGTCCTCTATGTATATTTAGTGTCATTTTTGAATGTTGTTCTATTGAGGAAGGACACTTTGCCAGAAACGTCCACTTTTGTCTTGTCATCCGTTTTCTCAGAAACTTTTACATATTACAACCCTTTTTGCATTTCATTCCATAAACTTCTAATGTTATGTTTGCACATATATTATTGCCTTCCAACGCTTCAGGTGGCATCAGGTGCGTAACGTCTGTTAATCACTTATAATCTATGCTTTGTGAAGTCAAGACTGAAAATCTTTAAATTAAGATTTAATTATTCTGTTTTATTATCAGCCAGAAAGCTTTGGCAAAGACAGGATACAAAGGTGTGCAGGTAGCCATGGATTGGTAAGTGGGTAGAGAAAGATAGAATAAAAGTCCACAAGCCTTTTTTCTAATCTTTTATTTTTATTCAAATAAAAAATAATAGAATGCTGATTCTGAAACTTTTAAAGATTGTTGTACATGATTTATTTATGCTATTGAAGAGCAGGCAACAACGTAACTCAAACTCTAGCATGACAATAGTTTGTTATCTACCAGGGCACTATGTTGGGGACAGATGTTTGGCTCTGATTGTGCCTTCACCTGATGAACATTGTAAATAGATGCAGACTCGTGTTTCAGGATTAAGAGGGAAAAGTAATCTGGGATAGACAAAAAAAATTTTATACAAGTGTTCCTTGTCTGCTTTATTATAAACCTGGTTTAGTTCTTGCTTCATGGGCTGTAAGTTTACAAAGTCCATCCTCACTTCATTCTTGTTTCTAGGGCTTTTTATCTTTTGTTTGAACTCTTCATCTTCACTGCAGTTTTATGGTGCAGAATGAGAATGAGACTAACTAATTATTCTTATAACTATAAAAAGGAGCAACTTTCACTTTATTGAAAATTTGGTTCAAGATAGATATCTTTGTTCATTAATGAAATTAATGCCTGCTTTACAAATGTTGTTCCAGGCTGTTTGCTCATGCAGATGATCCAGATTTGGATGAATCCTTTGAGGCTCCAAAAGGCCAAGTTCTTGGAAAAAGTATGTTTCCAAGCGTGTTTGTTTGTGTATTTGTGTCAATCTGGTTGCATGTTGTTTTATTTCTTTCTATCATTTGCTTTTTTATACCTTTCAGTGTAAGGTTTTATGTTAATTATATTTTATTATTATGATTATTTTATGACTATTATTATTGTTTTAATGTGTTTGTGTGTGTTTTTATTTTATCAATTTCCTTTTTTTATGACAATAATTAAAAGCACTGATATTCTTGTTAAATTTTTCTTTTCTTTTTTAGCTAGTGAGAGTGAAGAAGCAAACCCTGAGGGATCAGTGGAAAATACCAGTGAAGAAAGTGGAGCTCAAGCAAAATCCTTTAAGTGTGATGAGTATGTGTTTTTTTTAAATCTTCACATATATTCTTAACCCTATCTGTACATTGAGGTCTTTTTTTTTTTTACCCCAGAGCTCAGTAACGTTGGCTTTTAGGATTGTAGTGGGATTTTTTTGTTTAAAATTTATTTATTCTTCAAATATTCATTTCTCAAAAAAGACCCCAGACGTACATATCAGGTGGAAAAACAAGACATACATTTAGGGTTTATTGATGTTCAATTTACATTGTTTTTTAAAGTATGAATTGTGGTGCAGATACTTTTAGGCTATATTTTTTATTTCAAATGTAAAAAATATACCATAGATTTTAAATTGGGAGTTGCCTTGGTTTTGACAATTTTGTCAGTGGCCCTTAAATCTGTATGGGCTTAACGAACAGTTTGTCTTTATTTTATTAATCATATAGCTGTAGTCTATCAGGGATACATATGCTTTGTAAAATACATAGAGTCGTGGGTAGACTGGGGATATGCAATATTTATAAAAGTTCTTGAGCTGATCATATGTTCCATATTATGCCATTATACCTTTTGTCAGATTTCATTTTTTAAATTTGTTTTTTACCACTAGGTGTAATAAGCTGTTGAAATCTGAAATTGATGTTCAAGCTCATGCCGCTCGCACCCAACATTCCAGTTTCTCTGAAAGCACAGAAGAACTTAAACCATTGACAGAGGAAGAAAAGAAAGCTCAGCTTGACAAGTGAGTTGATGTACAGCATGGATGAACTTCCATCTTTTAGAGTTTTGGCTCTCAATTTTTTAATATAGATATTCTGAAACATAAAATCATAGACTCATGAAATAAATTGTTACTTGTATCATTCTCTACTACTTCAAGTTTGCTCCATACTCTGAGCAACTGAAAGCTGTGCAATAGTTTGATATCTTATTCCATAGTTATCGGCTGTTTTCTCTATTTGTCACTATTATCAAACCAAAGGTATTGACCATTTTGTGCTAACATTCTGTCATCTGATTAGTAGATTTGAAACATTTTCTGCATATTACAATAAGAAGTGATAATACTGTAATGATGTACTTTCTTTCAAGGATTCAAGAAAGAATCAAGCAGAAGAGATTGGAGAAAGAACAAGAGGAGAAAGCAGAAGCCATTCAGAGAGAAAAAATGAGACGTAATGTTGGCAGAGACATGGGTGCAGCCAAACAGAAGTAAGTATTGTGGAGCTTGGGTATAACTCTTGCCTCCTTTTCAGGCCTTTTTATTTTCAATCTTTAGCTATGTGTGTTTTGCTTTTTCACCCTCTTTTAATAAAAACAAAACAGAAATTATAGTGAGCAGGATAAATCAACTCTGCCATTTCTCTTCTTTTATCAAGTCTGTTCTCTTTTTTGGTTTGTATTCTAAAATTCAAGGGATCAAAATTATGATTAGGTGCGCATACATCATTAATGTTATCATATTCTCATGTACATTTGAGCTACTGTTTGGAATTAAACCTACAATCTAAGGCCAGGAAGTCTGAATGGCTGCCCCTTATTTTTTATAATTTTGTTGATTTTGTAAATTTATTTGCCTCATATTTGTTAATGAATCATTTTATTGAAATACTGATTTCAAATGTTTTAATGAAGAATTGATATTTACTCTTTTAATAGAATGGAAGAAGCAGAAATGAAAAAGATTGCTGAGGAGAGACGCAGAGAGAAAATGGAGGAAAAGCTTGCAAGGTGTTTTTTGTTTTTGAATTTGTGAAACAAAAAGTAATTTGATAACTTATGGATTGTGGAAAACAGTTTCTTTCAATGAGTCTCTAAAAGTTGTCTTTCATCAGACATGGCCCCTTTTTGTGGGTGGTTTCAACTTTTCTTTTGATAGTAAGCCGCCCATTTTCTGTGTTTGAGACAAGGCTCTTATATGCATGTTTCTTAGTTATCAATGACAAAAAATAATGCAGTCGTCCCATTGGTATAAACAAACATCCACCATAGTATTGAAACTAAAGCAGTTTTTATCTGTTGCCGCAATCAAAGAGGCTAATATTGTCATAACTTTGATGGATGCTTTGGTTCTATTGTTATCTAATATAGGCAATGAAACTTAATGTTCCACTTGTGAATTGTTATTTTTCTTATTTAATATGGGTAAATATAAGTTCTTGTCACTTTGCAAGGATTCTCAATCCACCATCAAGTGTGTGCTAAAAGTTGACTTGGCATATGATTTCATATTGGGCAACCCTAATAGACTAGTTAACTTAATACATTATGGGTAAATGTGTGATTTTATGCAATGATTGTATTTGATGTTTCCAGTTCTGGTTCTGGCATTGGTAGTATTGAAATAATGATACTTTGAATGAAATTCACAATGTCAACTAAGATTGAAATGTGAATGGTCAATTCTGTAAAAAAAATGATGATCCTGCTTGTAACTGAAGCAATAAATGCTTCAAATTGAAATACTTAAAACATGAAAAAGCTTTAGATGTGGGTAAAATACAAAATTGAACAGCTCATTATGCACGAGCGTTGGTTTCCTTTAATGGTTGTACTATTGTGGAAACTAAGGTAGGCCAAGCTTAATTTTTGAGCTGTCAATTCAAAATCAGTCCCGGAAATAAGTCTGTATCCGCTTACAAAAATAAGCCATTTTTAATTTTTTTAAAATTGTAATAGATAGGCTTCAAAGCCACTGTAATTCTATTCTATCTGTGTCTTTTGCAGTAAAGGGTTTGCAGTATTTACAATTAATGGAAAGGTATTTCTGATAAAAAGGCTTATGTCCATAAAAGTGATGATGCCTTGTAGATTTTGGCTCACATTAGGTCTATATCTATTAAAATAGAAATTAAAGGATTTCCTTGAATTATTTTTGTTTATTACATTCTTTCTCAAAGACAAAGAGTCAAGGAGCAAATTGAGAAAGACAAGAGAGACAGAGCTGAAAAGGTATGGGAAATGTACTGTACAGAATTTTGGTAGTATTGAATAATAGTATAAGTATAATACCACTTTCAAGCTTCAGCAGCACATCCAGGCTTTTGGCCACTCCATAAACCTTATGGTCCCGATTCAAATGTCTCAGCCAGTATAATGATAGAGAAGACTTTTGATGAGAAGGTTATTGTCAAAACTTGACTACTGCAACTCTATTTTATCAGGAATCTCATGTGAAAAAATGAGGAAATTACAAGTGGCCCAGAATAGCACAGCAA
>JAUEKZ010229149.1:5184-16508 GCA_031471865.1 Melibe leonina
ATCTTATCCATGAGGGGAAAGGGTATAAATCAGCTTAACGTGTCATTTTCTTTCAATTGTAACTAAAAAAAAGGCGTTGGAGAGGTAGCCATTACATCATTTTCCCTTTCTCTAGTCAGCCGTAATTGTCCACGAGTTGCCAAATAGAAACAAAATAAAGCAATATGCCAGAGAATATCACATCCTTTCAATTGTAAATTTAATAGACACTATTAACTGTTTAGGATATAAAATGTTGTGCGTGAATAAATTGGCTTCTTTTTGTTGGTCATTGTGCGTGTTTGGGGAAAATAGGTATTTTTGCCATATAATTTTGTGATTTCTCGAAATAAAATGTTGACGCAGAATAGAAATTGAATGTTTTGATGTCCAAAATCATTTTTATCTGAAATGCCCTATCATAAATTTATAATTCTCACAAGTTTATGTCTGAGATAGGTATAATGAATTTATAATTCTCACAAGTTTATGTCTGAGATAGGTTTTGGCGTACTGCAGATAGTTATTTAAAATCAGGAAAAGTATCAAAGTGAAGACTAAAGCTTTGGAAAAAACGATAACACCTGCGAAGAAACGGAATATGATACTTGCTCCGAAACAAACAAAAAGGGTAGTTCAGTGCAAATAGTTTCTAAAGCGTTTTAACTAGTTCACACTAGTTTATGTTAAAACTTTTTGATATTGATAGTTTACAAACATAAATTGCGCTGCCACCTTGATTAGTCTGTGTACAAGTGAAAACAGAGGCACTAGTGCATCAGGTGTTTGTCCTACTATATAATATACCTTCACAATCATTTCGTACTCAAAACGTGCAAGAAATTTAAGAACCAGCGGGCGGGGCTTTTAGGGGAGCAGTGTTTTAAATGTTGTACATGATGTCTGCTCTTTCGTTTAGACTTGAAAAAAAAATCAAAAGTTTTATTTTTGAAACCGTTTAAAAAAACATGGCGCACATGGTTAAGTGCCCTAGTAATTGAAGTGATGGCGATGTAAGATTGAAATTGTGTAATTTTAAATGGTTCGATCTGTTGTCTTTTTTCAGACATCAATGAATAATTCTTCTTCTTCATTGAACCAATTTAGCAAATGGACAGAGATGAGGTGACGAGATTGGCTTAAGAAACACACACACTCACAGAGAGAAAGAGAGATATAGAGAGAGAGAGAGAGCGAGAGAGAGAGAGAGAGAGGAGGTAAAAGTGAGCAGGAAATCGGGTAAGTGTTTAAAGGGACAAATAACAAAAACTTCTAGAGGATGCAAACTTGAATTCATAGCGTAAAGCTAATAGAGAAATTTAAGCCTAATCCCAATCGATCGCTATAATTATAGGTGTGAAATGTGAAAGAGGCATTAAATCTCTCTCCCTCTCTCTGTGAAATGGATCGGGCCTTTTAGTTCTTTAATGAGAGGAACACACAGCTCATCAAACACTCGCGGTTCTTCATACGTATCGCTCACTGTGCCCGTTCAATAACTCATGCCAGCCTCTGATGAGCGCCTCCATTAAAGGGGGGCGTTATTAGATACGCGGACATCTCGACCTCACTTCCTCTCCCCTAGCGCGTGCGCAGACACTGAAAGTAACACCTCTTCCGGCGCAATTTGTCACAGCCTCACTCCATGCGCATTAGTTTGAGGCGACGACAAATTTCAATAAGTGTCTATTTCATCGCTATTGTCTTGTTCTTCCTTAAAGCTTCTTTCTGACTAATTACATGAAATAGAGCATGTGTTGATTTCCACTGTCGAGTAATAAAAACCCCATTCAGACATTTATTTTATAACGATAGCATGTGAACGCTTTCTTTGTCAAGCAGATGGAAAAGTCGACAAGCCAGTAAGGAGATGGTAGGCAGGACAATATGAACTCAACGTTTTGGCTAATAGACCTTATTATGGACAGAACAACAACTGCAATGATAACAACAAAAAGGATTCGAATAAACGTTTCGGAAGAGGAGCTGGCCATCTATTTTTCAAGTCGATGTAGATAGGCAAGAAAGATGTTTTTCAGAGCGAATGCAATTAAAATCAGCGTTATCTATCTCCTGTTCAAATTCAATGTTCATACGAGGCGAATACAATATCTAATATAATATAGAGCGTCCGCATCGGAGGCAGTAAGTGGGTGGTTCAAGTCCAGGTCGAATTTAGTCATGATAATATAATAATGACAATCAATTATCTCAAACTACTGTTGTTTGATGGATTTAAAACGCTGAATGAAAACAAAATATCCATCTCTCTCCTTGTCTCTACCACCCCCTCTCCCCTCTAGCCCTCTGCATTAGTATTCCTCCCTCTATACCCCCTCTTACTTTCTCTTTATCCCTCTCTTTCTTCCCCCTCCCAACTCTCTCTCTCTCTCTCCGCCCCTTCTCCTCCATCTCTCTCTTTCTCTCTCTCTTCGCACCATCTCCGCATTCTCTCTCTCTCTCTCTCTCTCTTTCTCAACGATCCCAAAGCAATGGTCAGAATAAATTGTAAAGTTAATTCGACTTTCCTGTTTGTTAGCAGCAGTAGATTGGCGGTTGGTTGAAATACTGATTTGGGCTCTTGGCACTTTGATTGACGGGAAAACAGTTGGTGTCGGAGTAGTAGTGCCTAACAGGCTGGATATCTGTAGGTAACGTTATAGAGAAGAATAGACAGTGATGGGAGAAATAGATGGAGAGAGAGAAGGGGTGGGTGGGTAGATCGAGAGAGATAGAGAGAAAGAGAGAGAGAGAAGGAAAAAGTGAATGTGTGTGTGTAATAGATACATTGAGAGCTAATAAGAGAAAACCAAAATAGAGATGGAAAGAGTGAAAGAACGAAATCGAGAGATCGGTTTTAAGCCATGTCAGTACAATTACCGTGATGTACGTCTTTGGTGAGTTCTGTGGCGATAGAACGAGCAGGTGAAAAGCTGGCAAGCTTTGTTTTCGCGACCCCAAGTCAATCGTATATCTTTTTTTTTCTGTGTGAGGGAGCAATTCTACTCTCGAGTCTTGAAAGCTACTTACCATGCGAAGAGTGAGCTTAATTCGAGTATAAAGCGTGTTAAATTCACCATGCCACGAACCGTAGAGATCGTGTGAATCGCAGGTGTACTGCTTGAAACCTACTCTGAAGGAGTTATAGTAATAAACACGAGTAACACAGCGGTGTGAAAAACAAGAGTTATTGTTCTTGGCTTTTGTTAGACATACAACTGAAAATGATAAGCACTGACGGGTAAGTTCATTTACCGTAATAATACAAGACTTAAAACCCGACAAGGAGAAGCGATACCATTACGAATGCTTCGGCGATTCAAAGGAATGACACCCCTTGTTCATTCATTCATGCGGATGCCGAGCAAAGTTCTTCGTTAAAAAGGTAATTCGCGAATCCAAAAACAGTCGTCCTTTTTGGGCTTGATTGTGAGTTAAAAACTGTATGTTTAAGAAGGGCAGGGTCTAAATCACCATTGTGCTGGTGGTGCATGTAAGACTTCATTATACTTCAGGCCCTAAGATTTCAGTTCGAAATTACGTTGGAAGTCGGTTACACTTATTGGCTTCGGTCATTTTCATCCAGGACACGTTTGATTGACAGCTGGCAGACGGATCGACCCATTGGTCATTTAGACAATGAGAAAGGAATAGGAATAATAGTGAATTGGGTGGGGGGAAAAGGGGAGAGTGGAAGGGAAAGTTCGAAGTCATCGCCTGTCTCATTAACGCCCCAATCACGATCATTTTCCGGTCTAGGGATTGTGGGATTAGAGGTCAAGTTCTGCCGGGGGTCACAAGGGATTTTTGAACTCTGAGGTCGCGCCCTAGGGTCAGGACCTGGGAGTGTCTCATGCCCTGTATGGAGTCTGATGATGTGATGTGCTAGCTAAGCATCGGGTGTCAATGTCGGCCTGATGTCTCGTTAGGGTTTGGGCTGGTTGGCACTGGACAGGGAAACTACAGGGGAGGGGACACAGGACTATGTACATTGGCATTGATGGCAGTGATGGGGCGGGAGGGGAGGGTGAAGGTAGGAATGTTCTATGTTAACCATTTCAATGCTAAGGACACCAACATCTTCAAGACCTGCCTGTTCTTACACCAGATATAACCGATTTCAGTGAGCTGGCATAATATGATAAAAGCCGGACATTTTACTTTTGTTACGGTTGGGTTAGATCAAACCTCGCTGTGAAAGGGTTTAATGATTTACAGTGTGAGAGAAGCTGGCATATTTTATTTTTACTGTTTCCAGTAAAGAGATATTCTCATTTTGTTGTAAATGTCTATGCGATACGTAAAACTGGTTTTCCTAATGGCGAATTCTCTTTAAGAGATACACAAGTGGGAGACACAGACATGCAAATCAACCTACAGGTTGAGCACAGAAAGGGGGAAAACCAAAAGGTAACACTAAGGGCACAGCCCAATAATGGAGTTGATTAAGGGCTGAAATGATCAAAGTCGCCAAACCTCTATCTCTGTGTAAACAAAACGCCGCTGGCAAAGGGAAAGAATAACGATGAGAAAGTAAAGATAATATTAACGCATTGTTATCTACGTACTTCATCATCATTGTCTCACCCCTCTCACCCTTTTCGCTCTATATTGTTTTTCTCCCTACGTCTCTCCCTGTCTCCCTCCCCCCTCTCTCTCTCTCTCTCCCCAAATGTCTATTGGTCTCTTTTCCTCTATCTGTCTATGTTTCTCTGTATCTTTCCATTCTCTTTGGGACTATCTCAGTTTCAGAATTCTCTTTCCAGGTCGCTGTCTATGGTTTTCTAGATCTCTAAGTTTGTCTTTTTTCTCGATCTAACTATTTTTTTCAATTTCTCTCTATCTCTATCTCTCTCTCTCTCTCTCTCACCTCCCCCCCCCCCCCCCCCATCTCTGTCGATCTCTTTCACTCTGTCTCTTTTCATCTTTCCTCTTTATTTCTGAGCCTTCGCATGCTATCTAAATGTTGCCTAAGTTAATTCCCTTAGTTAGATCTTCTCCTCGGGGACATTGAAGCAATGTATAAATGTAAAATACTGTTTTATCCGTGTCTCTAATTTTCAGAAAGAAAGAAAATACGGGTGTACTTTAAGTGAGCCACTTAACAACGAGCAATGTTTATAGGTGCCGTTCTATGAGCTTTATATCATAAATTTCCTTGTTAGTGAGCAGTGTAATGTATAGATATGGGTAATAAAGGTTTCTCTGAGTTTTAAAGTGTTGGGGAACGGAGTAGGATGTTGGAAAAGTGTTATCTTATAAAGCCAATTTTCTCAAATCTGCAACGACAGGGATAGAGAAAGGTAGAAAGAGAGAGGGAGAAAGAAATAGAGGGAGAGAGAGGAAGAGAGAGAGGGATGGGATAGAGAAGGTGAGAGAGGGAGATAGAGGGAGAGAGGGGAAGAGAGAAATGGAGGGGATAGAGAAGGAGAGAGAGGGAGATAGAGGGAGAGAGGGGAAGAGAGAAATGGAGGGGATAGAGAAGGAGAGAGAGGGGGGAGAGAGGGAGAGAGAGGTAGTGTGATAAAAGAGATGAGGGAAAAGTGAGAGGTGAAGAGTTTACGGACGAGATGTGATCACGAACGTATCGTTTTAAGAATAAAGAACTGCTTTGTCACGTACTTTGGAGACTTGCCAACGAATAACCGTGTTTACGCGTTAGAGTACAATAGAAAAGTAATTAGTTGGAAGTGTTAACCCCATTCGATAACATGATAAGACGAACTTATAACATGTTCGTCCTGTGAAGTGTAGCTATTTCTGATTGTAGTAAATATTATTAGTAGAAACATAATGACAGCAAAGTGGGTCGAAGATGTGGTGATCTATTAGTGTAATGTCTTTGATAATAAGGGTGAAACGACTGCTGTTATGTTGATTCGCAACTTCCTAATTGCTCCTCTTTTTTATGTGCACTCTGAATACTACAGTTTTTTTTTATGGTTTAGTATTATTTATGCTTATAGTCGTAACTTGTAAACTTTTGTTTCCTTTCATTTCCCATGGTAATGACAAAAACCCTTTGATCGAATTGTCATCTTAAATGTATTTAAATACAACTACTACTACTACGGTACTACTACTACCACCACTACTACTACTACTACTACTGCTAGTACTTTTACTGCCACTACCACCACCACACCTACTACTACAACTAATACTACTACTTCTACAACAACTACTATCTCTATCACCTCCACTTTTACTGCAGTTGCTTTGTGTTGCCGTTATAAGCTGTTGCTGCGGTTCATGATAATGATGACGATGATAGTGGTAATAATGCTGCTGACGGCATTGTACTTCATTGTGGCTGGTGCCTGGTACTGGGGGTGGATCTTGGATGGAGTAGGACAAAGTGCTTCCTCCCTACCCATCCCTACTCCTCCCTTCCTTTCCCTACTCCTCCCTACCCATCCCTACTCCTCCCTACCCATCCCTACTCCCCCTACCCATCCCTACTCCTCCCTTTCCTTCACTACTCCTCCCTACCCTCCCTATCCCTTGCTACCCCTCCCTATCCCTCTCTACCCTTTGTTACCTTTCCCTACACCTCTCCATTCCTACCCCTCTCCACCCCTACCCCTCTCCACCCCTACCCCTCTCCACCCTACCCCTCTCTACCCCTCTCTACCCCTCTCCACCCTCCATACCCCTCCCTAACCCCTACCCCTCCCTACACCCCCATACCCCTATCTACCATCCACCCCCTCACCCCCAACTGTGCGGACGCCATCAGACATGCAAACAGCACCATTAAGCCATGCTGCCACCAGGCGAGGTCAATGGCTCGGTGATCGGAGAGGAATCGTTCAGTATCGATCTGTGCCTGAATCATCGACACCTCTGCTCTGGTTGGACGTCCCACGTCACACTTGCATGTCCTGGAGAGGCGAGATTTCGCTTCCTGTTAGAATGCCATGTTACCAATTAGGTAATTTGTAAAGGAAAATAAACTAGAAGAAAAGAAAACTTTCTTCTCTGCCTTGTTCCATTTTATCCATTGTGCATTTGCCCACCCCTTCAAAGAATACGCTGAATGTAAAAAAAATAGAATAGTTTTTAAAAAGATTCCAGGGTTCCGTTTATATGGCTCTACGTGTCATGACAAAAAAGATAAAAACATAATATGATCTACATAAAGAATTGTTTGAATTATTATTTCATTGCTGAACAATGAACGTATAGAAACCTATCCCCTCATGTCACTTTGTTTTGAACTTCCAAACCAGGTATGCTTATAACAAAGCACACCCCACTCCCCCCCCCCCCCCTCTATTCTATTCTTCAGCTGCAATCAATGTATCTTGTGTATTATCAATTTTCAGTGCTGATTTTTGTAGCAGTACACAATCAAACCATAATTCTCTTATCCTTGTTCGTAGAAAGACAATAACGATTACACAACCATCCTTTACCGCTACAGCTGACTGTTTCTAGCCTTCTATCATTCCACTTCATCAGCTTTGACCTTTCTCTACCACCAGCAACTCTCTTCCGTGCCATACACAGGCAAGCAACCGTAGGGAATAAGACAACAACTGCTTCTCTCTGCACTAATGGGCTGTATTGATGTATGTATGCACTCCTCCACTTTGCCTCTTCTCTGCTTTACCCTTTCACTTTCCCATAGGAATGTCGTGTTTTCCTAGCTGCCGAAGTCTCTCTCAAGTAACGTCGTATCATAACATAAGGCTAATCACCATGTGCTGCGGAGGCTCTGCGTCAAAAAATTTGTTTGAAAAATATGCGCAATTACCTCAATGAAAAACATTTCCCTGCACGCTCTCATTAGACTCTCGGGGCTTTTCAAAGCTCCCGGTTTTTCAAGAATGGTTTTATAAGCTCAATCCCGTTGTTTTTACCGGTAAGCTTTTGCTTACCCTTGTAAACATTCCCTTGGAGAAGTTAAAACAGAACGTAGTTGACATTGATATGGATGTGCCAACCATAACTTTGTGGGTACTGAACGTAACAACAGGTCACATTAACTTTGAATAGATTCCATCTATATTTCTTTTGGTGATTGCTTAGAGTATCCTGAGTAAGTAACGTAACATCAATATTTTGTCATCCATGGAGCACGCAAATGATCAAAATAGTTTTATTTTGCTTTGATTCCCATCCCGCATTACGCCACCATGCAGTGTGGGACCAGCTCTAGGACTGGTTTCAAATGGTGGGACATGCAATACGTGCATGCATCCGAAAATGACCAATCGCAAAGCTGGAAATGAAAATAAAAATTTGGATCAAGACAAAAGCATGATGACCAGTTCAATAGAGTCTTTAATGATATTTTAAAGTCTCGCTTCTTTGAATTTGCCACACAAATATTTTCTCATGTCCACCCCATGTTTACCTTGTTGTTATTTGAAACTTTACATTAAAAAGTTCCTAATGTGACACTCTTTTTTAGCTACGCTTTCCGGCGCCGGTGTAGATAGTTCGTCTTTATGACTAAGGGTCAATAAAGTGGAGAAACTAAAACCAAGTGGTCTTACTCAGTTTCAGACAGGAATGATCCTTAAAATTATGTCTACATAGGTTTTTGAGGGTATCCATCCTGTATTGGACTATATTTGGTATATCATATAGTTAACTCCTAAATATTCACAGTGGAGTTAATCGTTGTTCTGTTGATTTGCATCGAATCTATCTTCTTCATTTAGATCCGTATGTAAAAATACAAAACGAATTGTTCTGAATTGAGTGAGGAGAAAACAACTGGGCGGTTCAGTTTTTGACAACAAAGATAAAACAACAAAAAAACTCAAAAATGAAAAACAATCCACCTCGAGCGGAGGTAAAAAATCACAAGAGTGCCACCTGTCATTAGTTTTTATCAATTATTTGTCGAAACAAAACGAAAGATCAATTGAGAAATAAACACAATCTTTGTTAGAATCGAGAAACAATTCCGAGGCGCCTCGATTGCAGAATGTTTGGGTTAGGGTAGACTCTAGACTCACTCATTACCCCCTTCTCTCTCTCTCTCTCTCTCTCTCTCTCTCTCTCTCTCTCTCTCTCTCTTTCTCTCTTATGGCTCTATACCCCCTTCACCTCAATATCTCTCTCGATCTCTCCCCGCCCTCTCTCTCTCTCACACACACACACATACACACACAGACAGACATACAAATCCACTCATACTACAAGAGTCATCTTAACCCGTGCCTCAGCCATCAATACTCAAAGTAAATCTCCCAATGCTTTCTTTATGACCCTCTCGCGCCTTATCATATCCTTCTCCACACCTCGGTGTTTCCTCCTTTCGTTATCGTTTTCTCTCCAACAACCTTTTTTCCCTTACACTCACAAACCCTGGTCATCCCCTCCTCCTCCTAGCAGCCCCATTTCCAATCTCACCCACACTCCATGTCCATTTCAACATCTCCACACCATTACTCCTTAATTAAACCTTTCACCGTTCAATTTCTCAGCCAGCCTTCCGCTCCGGCCGGCCACTCCCCGTGTCTCATCCTCTATTTACTTCAGGCAAACACTCCAACTCCCTCCCGCTGCCTCTCAATCTACTCTACTTCTTCTCTTCCCCTGGTTTTCTGTAATACACGCTCACAGTTGGGAGAGCACCAGCGTTGTACATACCACTCACCACAAACCTCCAGCTCCAACCACCCGATTCTGTCCAGCTTGATATCTATTGAGTCAAACTTGAGATTATATGCAGTGCAGAAACGAGACAAAGCCAAAGAAAGCAGAAAAATTTAAAAAAAAAATAAACTTGAGTTGACCAGAGTGGGGATCGAACAGCAGCTATCGCCTGGCCGACAGCATGAGACAGCGAGCCAACAACTTAGCCACCATCATTATGGAGTAGAATGTAAATCTCTGCGTTATTCTTATCGGAGTCAACCGGAAGATGTGTCATAGTGACGTAGATGGTGATAGTGATGTTGACCACGACTTGTAGTCAGCAAAGGGTGGGTGTTCGCCTCCTGGCAGGAAAAATCAATTGAATCCTAAATGTACCGTAAATTGTGAATAAATGGGTTGGTGTAATATTCTATGCCTTCCCCAATGCACATATACTTTCATTTATATTTGCATAATAAAATTGTGGACGCATTTGACCAATAGTAATATACCAAAGCTTGGCGCTTATGGTTTGATTGGCTTTAAGGTGTAGCAATACACAGGCCACTAAAGCTGAAATCTTGAATTTAGAGAGGATTCTACGGTAATACTTTTTTTTAATCTCTTTCAGTTTTCGAAATCCAATCTCATACAGATATTGATTAATTAACCTTTTGCTGCTAAAAACAGGAAAAATATATGGGAAAAAAATCCTTATATGTTTTCTTGCTTCATCATTTAAACTGCTGCGCGCTTAAGGAAGATTGCGATAGATTTTTCAGTTCATGAACATTGATATCTTATTATATTGGCTGTGCAAATAGTCAAAGACTGAATGGAACTTTGACCCAACAATGTGGAAGAGGGTTGTTCAATCTAAACCCGTGTAATCAGCCCGTGCATCTTTCGAAATTTGAAGATTATATCTTAGTTATCTTTATCATCACACAACGTAATGAGTTTGCGCGTGCGATTCTGTAGCAGCGTGTGCTTGTATTTGTCCTTTGCCAATAAATATCATCCTCTTTATTCTGTGCTTGGCCCTGCTTGCAACAGCATAAGATACTTATAATTGTGCGTATATTGTGCACTACTTATTTAAGTGGAAATTGATCTGTTTAAACACTCTGGGCTTCTCTCCTTCCTACCTGCCCATTTAAAGCTCGTTTTTCGCTCTTTAAGGAAAATTTGATTAAGGCCATTAATTACCCAATTATTCGTTAAGAGTTTGCTGTTCCCACGAATCCTCAAACATCCTCACCAAGAATGTTAAATGAAGTTTAAGAACCGCCCAAAACAAAGAGCAACTAGAAGGATTTTCAAAGAGGAAAACTTTTTTCAAAAAGCAAAACGATAAAACAATGATAATAAAAGGAACATCAACATAAAAAAACGCACACAAAAATTATATTGCCAAAAAATGAATGAAAAGTAACAAAATCAGAGAGAAATGTGTTGGGCAAATTTTTTTTGGACGCTCAATTACTATGAATTATTAGTTACCAACATGTTAAGTTTGAATGTTTTACATAGTTCGGCTCGGTAAAAATCATACCCCGCTGTGAAAGGGTTAAAAAAGAATAAGATTACGAAATATCAAGAGTTATTTATCATAGTGTAACAATATTTAAAATGGTGGTACACCACTGTCTTTACAACGTAAAGTCGGTTCTTCCACTTAAGTTTCTTTAAGGGCGCGTTACGCAACTCTTATAAAATACTTTTCTTAATTGTTTTCAAATATTTTA
>JAUEKZ010229259.1:9786-21378 GCA_031471865.1 Melibe leonina
CACATATTGTGACACTTAAAAAACCATAACATCCATTTAAAGTTAAAAAATCTGTTCTTTAGTCTTTGAAACATTAAGGCTTAAATGGTTTTTATCACACCATTGGCTAAATCTGTTTATCTTTTCCTCGAAGATTTTATCTGATTTAGAGTTGTTTAAGAGTCCTATGAGTGTAGTCTGCAAAATCATTACAAGACAATTTTTCAAAACTAAATTTACAATAATTTGTTTAATGTACAAAAAAGATGGTTTGTTACAGACAGTAATGCATCTCCTACTCCCAGTGTATGCGAATAGGCAAACTTAAGGAGTCAAGTTTTTCATAAATCTTATTTAGTAATTCATTGTTTACTATCTTTTTGAAACATCTCATGATGATAATCATTCAATGTGTAGATTTTGATTTTTTGAGACAGGGATCATGATGCAATGTTTCCAATTTTTGATGATTGTGTATTCTTTCAATGACAAATTGCTGATCTTATACCATATTAACAATCCTACTACACCACACCACATGAACCACACCAATAACACAGCACCAAGCTAACCACACCTTGCTTTATGATCAAGAGTTCATTGTTCAATAATCATAAATCATTTATTTGTCTTCTCCTAGGTGACTTTGAATTGTTTTGAATTCTGGAACAATGTCCAAGAGTACAGGAAACTGTTCTACAAAGACAAATTAGATCTCTTTGTCATAAATAAACGCGCTAAGGTAAAGAATGATAACAATATGTTCAACATAGGTCTCCTTTTAAATAAAAGATAAAAGAGTGTAACCCAATCATAAACTGGTTTGTTTGTGTAAAAATTAAATTACCTTTTTAACAGACACGAAAAGAAAAATTTATTTTCTTAATGTAAAAAATTTCTATCTAATAAAAATACTTTTTAAATCCGTCTATCAGAAAATGGTGAATTTTTTTAACTTTAATTCTTATGCCTGTTTCATGAGAAATCTTCTCAATTTGGTTCAAATGTATTTTTATGACAAAGGATTGCTGCGACATTATGAAACCAGGCTTTATGAGACACATATTAATTCATAATAACTTTTACCATATTCTGTTCCAGGTTATATTTGCTCAATTTATTGTCAATGGAGCTCCAAAGACAATTGATGTTTCAGATAGTATAGAACTTGGAATTCTGGAAAAGTTAAAGCCTGCTTATGAAGATTTGTATGATGAAGCAGAGGAGCATGCTCTAAAAATTCTATTTGAGGAATTTTTGGAGTTTTTAACTCAAGATGTAAAAACCTACTGCAAGGTAAATTTTGGCCTTTTCATCATACTCATCATATTAGGTGACTTAAAAAAAAAAGAAAAGACATAATATGATAATCTTGTACAATTGTTGTACCTAGTCAATATAATAGGTACATTAACCAAATCATAACTCATCAAAATAGTTGTGCCCAAAACATTGCACTTATTTTCAAAAGTTTGTCCAAAAGATATAAAAATGGTGGTCAAAATATGATATTATATGACATTTTAATCAACTTCATAGAATAATCAAGAACAGATTTTTTTGCTATTTCTTTTTGAAGATTGTTTGAAATATTTATTTATGATAATACAACTATGTAGACTCAAAGTATATCTTTGTTGTTTCAGGTGGAACGGTCAGAGATTTCAAGGCATTTGGAGACTAAAAACGACTACATTCTGAATTTACAGAAAAAAGGCATCATAAAGGCTGTGAGATCATTTTACATAATATTCTGTTCTTAACTTCATTGGATATTGTTATTGAGTTCATGTATTATAACATTTTTTATATAATTTTCTGTTCTTTACTTCATTGGATTTTGTTATCAAGTTCATATGATATAAACATTTCTCAAGAGACTTTTTACCATTCATATTAACTAAGATAATCATGATGTCCTTTTTAAAGTGCATATATCAACCATTTATTTTCAGACACCTCTCCCACCAGACGACCCGATGGAAGGCTATGTCGACCCAGTTTATGATGAAACTATCCTAACGAAGATCCCAAAGGAGTTTAGTGATTGGACCTTTGAAAAACTTGTTCATAATCGTTTAGAGCTTGAACATTTTAGGCAATATCTTGTTTCAAACTATGTAGAAATCGACCTGAAGGTGATATATACAATTATTCTAAAATTGGTGACCTTGATAAGAGAATTTGGGAAATAATTTGTGATTGAATAACAAATAACATGAAAACCTTATTCTTAATTAGAGCGAAAGCTAATTCCGAGATTTTAGACAACTAAACAAATGTAATTGAATGCTGAAATATAGTTTTACTTTTTAAAAGGTTTAGTCAGCGTATTAGGCCTACTATTACTATTGTTTTGCAAGTTGTTTTTTAATCACAAATTATTTCCCAAATTCTTTTTAATGGTCATGTTTTTAATCTTTTGAAGCTTTTCTCTTCAATCTCTTTACATATCCTGTCATTAGTGATTCAATACAAATTATTTAATAAAATCTAGTTAATGGTCATGCTTTTAAACTTCTTTTGATGCTTTGTTTTTCAATCTCTTTACACAATTTGTTTTTATAAATGATTTTGATTTTTGAAATGGCAGTGCTGGATGGATATAGAAGCATGGAGAAGAACTCCACCAGCTGAAAGTCAAAAGAGGGATCAAAGAGCACGAGAGATTAAAAAGCTCTACCTGAACAAAAAGTATTTTTTTGGGCCAAGCAGTCCAGCTGGAAAAGAAGGTCAAGATAAGGTAGGAAGTGGCTTTGTAAAGGTGTAAATGCTTAATCAAAACTCAAGCTCTTTTAAGGGATAAAGCAATATGAATCAAAGTTAATCTTCTAGAGTTTTTTTTATTTAAGAGGCAGAGCTTCTCGCAATTTCAGTTGCCACCCTATGGATAAGATTGGTTTATTTAAGATTAATTTCTCAACCTAACTGGTAGGTTAGTACTCATTTCACACCTTGTTGAAGAAGGACAGTAGGAGTAAATTTATTTCCCTAGGAAAGTGCTGTTGGCAGAAAGAAGTCTTAACACTCAAATCTCGTTATACTGCTCCTTGTTATACCTACTGCCAGCTGTTGGCTCTGGAGCATATCAGCCACTATATAAAAACAATAAAAGCCTCATTATACCATTATCCACCATCTGTCAACACATTCTCAAGAACATTTAAGGTTTACATAGTGTAATTTATTCTTGTTATATCACCAGACTAAAATTTTGTAGCTACCTTACTAAACTTTAGCGGACTTAACATTAACATATCTCAAACATTAACTCTAAACTCTTTGGTCTCTTTGCCAATGGGTCACTCTGTATTTGAGTGCCCTCCTTATGGCCCCAGAGACAATGAGTTCTTTCACCTTTCTTATTATTGCCCTACCTGACTGCACATGCTATTATGGTTGCATTGCCATTCTCATTATACCACCAACTTGATGTCTTCCCCATACTTGCAGTATAACAAGGTTTTAGTATACATGGTTGCCTCCCTTGGTGATGTTACTCATTGTTATTATGACTATACAGAGTTATCCACTTTTCCTTTACAATGCCCATCCCACCTACCTCTGTGTATTACTCATTACTATTTGTTTTGAATTGCTTAAGGGTAAAAGAAAAAAAAACCCAATGTTGGTCATATAAGTGCTTAATTTGAGCATTAAGATTTAGTGTGTTAGCTGTTTAAATATCAGTAAGAAATTTTAATTGTAAAATTTTTATCCATGATTAGGCCTACCTACATTGTTTATAACACACAAGTGCTGTATCTAAACAGGTCTAGCTAGATTTACAATAATCTTTTATTCTATGCATGATGTTGTACTACTTATCAATTGCAATTGCCCCGTTGGAGATATATAAAGAAATATCTAAATATTTATTTTACCCTTGATTACAATCTTACTATCATATTTCATTAGAGGTTATGAATGAGATATCTGAGAAATCTTACTGAGAATGGGAAATGATAAATGGGGGGAAAAGTTGTTTGTGTAGCTACAAATCAATCAAATCTTCCCTTTTGCCCTAAAGAATTTGATGTATTTGTCAATTCTGTTTTAAATTTCTTTAGTCTCTGTCATTCTCTGTAAAGCAACTCAATATAGATATGAATGGAATCATGATACTGATACTATCTATTTCACAGGTTATGGAGGCAGCAGGAGGATGGGGGAAATTCTTGGAGGATAAGCCACATCATGATGCAATACTGGAAGCTCAGAAATATGTTGCAGAGAGAATTGCAAAGAAACATTTACCTTTGTTCTTGCTTAGCAAGGATTTTAACGACCGACAAACCCCAAGAATAACATCTGATGATATTGCAGATGATGTAGTTGTGCAGAAAAAGAGGAGGTCTCAAGCTGTCTTAAAGGTTCGAGAGATTCGTCAACTGGCTCATGAAAAATTTTACAATATTTGCAAGAAGGAATTAGTTCCCAATTATTATCCCTCTGCTTCCTATCTTTTGCCTCCTATTCAAAAAAAGAAAAAAAGTAATGATCCACTTAGCAGCCGAAAATCCACATATAGAAAAAGTAGGAAATCAACAAAGGTAGATATATACATCTATATGTTGAGACTTCCGTTTTCAAATTCTTTTGTCGTTTCTGTTTAGTGTTTCAAATGACAAGTTTGGGCCTCATATAAAATGTTAATGAGTTCTAGGAGACAAATTATTTCAAGCCCTTATTGTAGTTATCATTTTGCACCTATTCTTTAGTCATGATATTTACGCTTACCAATTTTGTACCAGACGCACAGGGATGAATAACAATAAATGATATATAAGTCAAAGGGCAATAAAACTTTCAGAGATAAATTTTTCTCAACAAGTTTTAGATAAACAAATTGTTTTTTTATTTTTTAAATTTCATTAATCAAAAACATGAAACTGATATTTCTCACTTTTTCTTGAAACCTAGTTTTTAAAAGCCAATTTCATCCATGCTCTGCAACCATAATATAAAGTAAAAAGCAGTTTCTTATGAGCATCAATCATTACATCTTTAGGGAGGAATGAATAACAAGTCTGACATTTCTGTTGATTCTATTTACTGGGCAATATTACTTTTTCTTATATTCTTTGTAATTTTAGTTGCTCAATTACCTTTTTGGAGCATATTTTTGATGTTAAAATTGCAAAGACTGGCATTTTAATCCTATTCTATGTTATTTTCTGTTGTTTTCATTGCTTTCATCACAAGAAAATAATTTTGTTTTGTAAATCAGACCAATCATAATCATTGTGGTTATTTTAGAAAAGTTATATCTCATGACTGTATGTATATAATAAATCAAAAAGCAAATTTCAAATTATTATTAACTGCACTTTTATTATCATTTTTGTAATAGTTACTACAATGATTAATTAATGAAATATATAATGACATCTTTTGTAAACAGCTTAAATTTTGATTTGAAAAATTAAGATGCCTTCTATCATTAATATAAGTGAAAGCAATGTCATTTTTTAAAAACATAAGTCATATTATAAAAGAAATGCCACTTACACCGAAATACAAATTCTATGATATATTACTTGACTTTTAAACATTTCATTAATTGAGTTACTTCTTACAAGTTATTTGTAAAATTCAAATACACCTGTAAATGTTAATTTATCTTATTTTTGATCAAATGTTATTCTATTTACACTCATATTGAGTTGTGAAACTACTCATAATACAAAGCCATTGTTTCTTTTCTCTTAGCTACTTGAGAGTAAATGGGTTTCATCCACCAAAGAAATATACATTTTCAAGCAAGCTTTGAAAAACCCTGTGACTTGCAAACAGTTCCAAAAGTATGTTTCAATAAAAGGAGACAACTTGGAAAATGATTTGTTATTCTGGTTGGAGGTGCAGCGTTACAAGGTATATGTCAATTGATTTAAATGAATTAAGCCTTCCCTTTAATTTTCAAGATTTGCAAAATATAGAAATAACTTGCACTATTGGTTGATGAAATGTTGCAAAATGTTTTACTTTTTTAAGGACTCTATTGAAGAAACACAAGCAAAATCTTATTTAGTTATCCCTTTCATAGATTTTCCCCATGGGATCTCTAGCCATTATGAATATTTGATTTTTATTTACCATCTCCAGCAAATGCACCACATACATACAGAGGACTCAATGCTTCTCCAGAAGATAAATGCTATCATCCAGTGTTTTATTGATTCATCCATTCCCCCAAGTTTGCAAATTGATATTCCTCAAGATATGGCCGAGCGTATTCTGGATCATAAACATGAAAAAGGGCCGTATCTGTTTAGAGAATCACAGGTAATGATTCAGTATAAAAATACAATGGTTGATTTAAATTTTGTTTTTATAATGAAGGTTTATTTTATGCAAAATACAATTATTTTACTATGAAAAACTCAAGTACTTATCTAAGCCCTGTAAAGGGTTTCAGCCAGTAAGAGTTAGGGTACCAGCCCAAGCTCAACTTTAGCTCCTTACCTTACTATATTATATTTTAACAAGTCCCTTTTTTCTCTTTTATTTTTGGAAATGAGCCAGATAAGCAGTGCAGATAAGAAATGAAGCCAAATAGAGCAGAAAAATGGAGAAGTAGAATAGTGATTGAAGGAGGATTTTTCTCCCAGACCTGCCACAAACTCCATTGCCTAGCCACAAACAGAAGACAGCATGCCTATTCACTTAGCCAACCACTACCCATAGCGTCACTTATCTACTTCCCCATTATTCTGCTCTCTTCGACTATGTTTTTTATTATCGTACCTGTCCATTATCCTATACCTAGTTTATTACAAGTGATTTGCTTGCACTCTAAAGCATTATCTTTTTTTTCTTAGTCAGTCCTTATCTCTCTTGTGACCTTAAACATCTTTTGTGTAAATGCAAAGAATGTATAAACACATGCCTCAATAGCATCCATTTATACTTGATCTTCATTTTACCACCACCCATTATATCGCCATCCTCACCTACCGCAAACTTTTGTCTCGGAACAGATAGGTCGCAATACAAAAATCCGAACAACCTCATTATACTGCTATCCGTCAACAGTTTGTGTGTAACATTCATAACTTGTAGTTGTGTAATCACTTTTGGTCCTCCCATCAGCTTAAAATTTTATCACTTCCTTATGTGACTCATCAGACGAAATACCTCTTTTACAAAAAAAACATTATGATTATGAGGATGTTGAACTGATAAGGTCAACAGGCTGTAATTTTCATAATGCATCACGCAAAAATGCACAATAACTATTGCCAATATACCTATGGCTCACACATCCACTCTACCTAAAATAATAGTTTTCCTGGTATTGTCTTGCTTTTCATCAGCTGGCTGTATTTAGGATACTTCTTACACACTGGATTCCATTTTGTGAGTTCCGAAACAACATGGGGTCAGATGAGAGAGTGCTGAAAACTTTAGAGCGACATCGTCTGGCTGTTTTGCAAGAAAATAACTTCCAACAGGAGGAATTAGATAGAGAAAGGCGAAAGGTAAGATATCATGTCATGAGATAGATTGCCCAATTTAATGCAAGACTGAAGGGATAAAAATTGTCTTATTTATTCTATTGCGATTTATGATTTTTAGCCCTTTTCATAGCAGAAATAGAGGAATGTTATGGTTATATGAAAAGAGTCTTAGAAAAAGGCAAAGAACCATAAAAGAAATGAATATTCTCAGTTTTAACATAAGGATCGTCTAATCATGTTTTGTTGAATGGGCAACATTAAATGCATCTCATGCTAGAACTTGATACCAATTGCTTTTTGGTCTTTTGTTAAGTGTCTTTTATTGCTTACTGTCTCAAGAAATAAAGAAAAAAAGAAATATTTCCTACTTTGGAGAGAATTTTCTGTACTCTATTCAATTAAAAAAGGCACTTCTGAAAATGTGAGTGCATTTCAGTAGCTCAAAAAAGTAGTAAGGTTTTAATTTTATATTATAAGTCGTCTTTTTCAACCTGATCTGTATGTTAGGGGTCTTATTTGACCCCACCAGTTACTGATATAGAGAAAATTTTTGTGTATGTTTGAGAGTGTGTGTTTGTGTATATAATGCCACTTAAGGTACGCAAAGACTTCTATACAGACATCCTTGACTTACATATTGACTCTCAAGAGTTTGTGATGCTTCATGTTCCTTTGATTTTGGTTAATTTCAGTGCATTTTATTTTAAGTTCACACAAAATTTCAACATTGGGGTCTAAAATTACCTCTGACCTACGGATAGGAATATTTTAGTTTTTTTCCTTTTTGAAAGTGGGGTATTTTATGATACCTACCTTTCAAACAGTGGTGTTTGGAAACAATTTTTGGTCAATAGGATAGAAAAAAAGAAAGTTACACAGAAAATTCTTATGTACCCTAAAAGGCATAATTACTGAGCTCAGGGGGTAAAAAAAGCCCCCAACCTACGGATAGGATTAAAATACATAATTGGTTTTATCCATTTACAAATGATATCAATGAATATTGTAATTCATTAAGCAATCTTTATACCTTAACTGAGTAATCTTTTTGAACTAATTAATTGATTGATTTTGATTTTAAAGTTAAAGAGAAAATCAACAGGAAAGCCAAGTTTTAAGGTATTTTTGCACTGACCAATATCAGAACCCTATTCATCATTATTTTACTCATTTTTGACTAAAGCAATCAATCTGTATTGGTGTTATTGTTTCAGCCATTATTCCACCATATACAGTGAACATTTTTTAAAAAGCATTTTGTATGAAACAAGATTTGAACACTCATTGTATAATGGACCCAAATTTGTACTTTCTCATAACCCCTTTACAGTGGGGTTTCATTCTAACTAAACATGCAAATTCTTCAAAATGTTCCATAATGTTAACTCAAGCTGGTACCCACGATGGGGATGTTGTGTATTTGAGGAAAAAAACAAACAATTGTCAAATTGATGTGTTAGCCATTGTTTTTTCTCAGACACACATCCCTGACAAACAATGAAATTTAAAAAGCATAGATAGTTTTTTTGGAGTGAGTGAAAGTCATGATCATGCATATGTTTTTTTCACAATGCTTGTAACAGATAAATCTGATTTATTTAAAGTGACGTTTGGGATTTTGCCATAGGCCAGTTCACTTAGATCTGATTTATCTGCTATAAGAAAAAGCATATCTTGATCTTGATATAATATATCATTGGAAATAACTTAAGCATTGAAAGTGCTAACTGGTGTGACTTGGGTTGGACCCTGCTTTGGGGATTTCATGTCTCCTTGGCCAAGAGATTTATTTCCCACTGTACTCACTTTGACAACATGGGTGATTCCTGTTAGCATCGCTCATATATAATATATTTCCTTCTTTGGATGCCTTTTCAAGTGATACTAGTGTGTCTATATTAAAAGACAAATATAGTTCAAGACTTCTGGAAAATACTTATTATGGTATAAATTTTAAAGGTAGAAATATGGCATTTGAAATAAATTGTTAAAAACAAGTTTCCCTCCCATATTACATTTCTTGACAAAACAATTGCCATAATGCTAAGTATATACAAACATATTGAGAAGGTACTTTGCTCCACAACACTTCTTCATCAAATTTTCAAGTTATATATACAGAAAAGATTAGATTATCTTGCAAAAACTTAATTTGCGTCTTATTCTTTGTAGTTTTAAGTACATTTCGAATACATTCATTTTCTACATTTCTCATACATCATTCAGTGCCCCTTCTTTTTACAAGTGAGGAAAAATAATTTGGGTGCAATTTGCATAAAGTTAGCATCAGTAGATAAAAACCATACTCTGTGAGAATTCAGTTTCCCAAAATATGCATTCTGTTCATTAAGAATATTAGTTGTACTGATCATTTTAAAAGTTTTAAATCAAAGTTAAAAACGTATTTGTTTACTTTATTGTTGACTGTGTAATATCATTGTTCCTGTCTCTTTGTGTGTCTGTGTGGCCACAAATTGTCTGTGCAAGTGAGTAGTGAGCGTGTGTGTGTGCGTGAACGTATGTGTGTGGGTTAATGCGCATGCCAATACTGTGTAGTAGGCATTGAGCATATGTGTAGCCTATTTTGGTTGTTGTATGTGGCTGAGTGTGTGCATGTGCGTATGAGTGTGTGCTTGTGTGTGTCAGTTGTGTGAGGTTGAATAGCTTTTCCTATTTTTGACCATTCATTGGCATTGTATTTCTATTAATTTCTTGTACTGTAAAGCGCTTAGCAGACCCTCTTAAACAAGGAGTAGGACGCTATATAAATGATATTTATTCATCATCATTATTATTATCTTTTAGAATTCAAGAAGTGGATGTTGAAGACATTTCTAAAGTAGAATAGTCAGATAAAGTGAGAAAGGAATTTAAAAATCCCAAAGCAATCAAAACAACTTTTACCTTAAAAATTGCCTTTCCATTTTGTTTTGTCTAGTTCATTAAAACAAAAATTGGTTTTCCCCAGTTGTTGGAAGATGAGATGGAGAAGCAATTTGAGGATGTAGAGGAAGAAGACAAAGCCAAAATTGCATTTTCATACTCAACATATCTTTCTCAAGAAGTAAGTTGATGTAAATGCATATTCAAGCAAGTAGACAATCATCTGCAAATTCACATATATGACTATAACTTGATGTCTTTTTTTCCCCAGGCAAACTGGTCAGTATGAATAATAGCTTTTCAGGAGAAATATTCATATCTATAATTCAAAATCAATTTTCTATTAATTTTTTTAATTTTCTTACTTTGATTCATAAATCTGTCTTCTTTTTCTTTTGACTTTTCCCACTTAGTGCGTATTTTTCTATAATGTATGCCTAAGCTCTATGTTCTACAATCCAAGTATCATGTCCTTTCAAATCTACACATTTGATATTTGCTCTTACTACATCATCCACTTTCTTTTTGGTTCCCCCACCATTCTTCCTCCCTCTACTGTCATATCTAACACTTTCTTACCAACATAGTTATAATCTCCTCTTTTCACATGCCCACACCACCTCAATCTGTTCTTCATTCATCCCTTTCCCTTTGACACTATTTACATCTGTCATTCCTCTTATTTTCTGATTTCTCATTTTGTCTGTTACTGTCTACCCTAGTGACCATCGCAGTTTTGCATGTCTACCACTCCCTCCATCCTACTGCTTGGTAAGCGGCACTGTTTCCAATCCATACATCATGGCAGGTTTAACTAAGGTCTTATACATCTTCCCTTTCAGTCTAGTTTAGCAGACACCCTTTTGTCACATGTTTTTTCCTGTAATATTTATCCAGCTCTTTCATCCAGCTTGAATCCATTTCTTCCCTTCCAAATTGCACCCTCCTCCGGTTTTTGGGGTGGACCCCAGGTTTTTGTAAACATATGTGTCCTTCACATCATCATTTTTTAGTCTCATAGCTGTTGCCAAATAAACAGATACTAAGTTTTCTTTGTTACCTAATTGCTTTCAGTCGACAATGTTCAAGGCCCTTTCTCGAGTTTTCAATTCCTCCTCTGTTCCTTTTTCTGTTTCATTCATTATCACCAAATCATCTGACAGATATGCTCTTCCATGAGTCTTTCCTTCATATCCTCTCAGTTAGCACATCAATTACCACAGCAACAAGAATGGATTGAGCACTGGACCCTTGTGTAGTCCCATTTTGA
>JAUEKZ010229370.1:0-21374 GCA_031471865.1 Melibe leonina
GTGGCGCGAGCTGGTTTACAAAGCCTAAGCCTTACACCGAAAGGTACAAAAGGTAAACTGATTAAGAAAGAAAGATTTGCTGGCTTCTGCTGATAAGACCAAGTTCTTTAAATGTGATTATCATAAATATATTGATTATTTTGTTGTTTTTGATGTGTTCTAATAGATCAAATGATTGTCTTACATGCATTTAGACCAGTCATCAGTAACTGGAGTTGCAATAACAATTGAAATATGCCTGGACCTGATAGGTCTAGAAATTGGCCAAATTTTCACTTCTTAGAGGGATATTTTAGCTAATCAAAGATTTTCAGAATAATCTAATGTGTTTTTGACGGTTTGAGTACATAGCTGGATGATATTTCTAACCATCCTGAGACTTATTCCGGTAGCGTGAGTGGTTGTGAAGATGGGTGGTTCAAATCCCTATCCCCAAAAATCTTCAGCAATGGGATTTTCATAGTGCATGGAATGGTTTTGTAAGTTAAGGGTTAAAAGTAATATTCAAGCTATCTTTTCAGTGTTTCTTTATCTTAGATTAAACAGTAATTGATGTAGGCCATCATGATGTTTTTAATCATGTGTTAGCAATATGAGTTTTTGTCTCTTCTCATAATTTGAGTTGCAATATGATTTTGTGAATTTTTAAATATTTTTTCCAACATTTTAATTTCAGAACCTGTGGAACTCCCTCCAAAGACCTATTCCACTAAAGACAAGTTTGAATATTTCAAGCCTTGTCTGCAGGTTGAATTAGATAACAATGATAAATGGGACACAGTCTCCGAGGTCTTCATCAGAGGTAAACTGGCAAAAATATTATTTCCAACTTCATTCTTTTTATCATGTACAGATGAAGATGAATTATATGTATTGCCAGTTGCTTGAATTATGAATGATGACCTTTTGAATTTTTGTATATCAAACTTGTCTGACAACAAACTTGTGCCAAAGTCTGTGGTTGTTGTGTTGTCCACCCTTCCATGTTGTGCGCCTACTCCTTCACTGTTAGGGCAGACCTCCACCTGCTGGTTCAAATAAAACAACAGGGTATAAAATAAACCTCCACCTCCAAACATGACCAAACATGGAATAAGGAGATAAGGAGGGAAATTTACCTACCAAGCCTGTCACACCGTATTGTCTGTTGCTCTTGTCGACATCGATTCGTTTTTTCTATATACCGTTCAGTTTTATTTTCAGTCATTTACATTCTTTTAAAAATTGTTTTATATCTTATGGTTTGAAAATCAGTATGCAAAGAGTGCAAATTAATTTGATCTCCCCTCCTTCAGGATGGAAAATTGATGCATCCATGATGGATATCTTTCAGCAAAGCTGGACGACTCTTGACAAACTTCACACAATCAAGTGAGTGGTAGAATTGGCAGTCATTTTTTGGGCTTCTTTTCTTGCACCAGAAATTTCAGTTAGAATTATCAAAGAACAAGAAAAAATATTTAACAAATGTATTTTATTTTGTTTCATTTACCAGCCTTTGGAATACAGGGTTGACAGAGGAAACGCTTCATACGTTGTCTACGTTTCTGCCTCAGTGTATCAATGTGCGGTAAGTTTCCCCTTTTTCAAGATATATGTATGCAGGAGATCTTTTTTCACTCGGGGTTTCTTTTCGTTCTTCTTTGTTTTGTTCATTATTTGCTCAGTTTCTCAAATTCTATTTCAAACTAACATTTCAGGGAATTGTTTTCTTTCATCTTTTACTTCATTCCACGCATGTTTAGCCTGGAACATTCAGGTATTGAAATAGTTTAAAGAAATAAAGAAATCAACAATATTTCCGTTTTGATAACTTAATGTTCAGAATCTATACAATTATTTTTTATTTTACGATAGATAAGCACTGGGTTCCTGTTTTAATATTTTGAATATTAATTTGTTTTTTAAAGAATCTCATCAGTTTATTTCTTTAGATATGTTTTCGTACTTGTACCATAGTTGCATTTGATGCCTAGCTGTAAAAAGCAACTTAATGTGATTGGATGCACTGAGAACAAGACATTTTGGTATTTTTCCTTTCTTTCCAGAACGGTTGTTTTGGATGGCAATCCTGTGAAAGAGGAAAACTGGTCTGAACTTTTAGGAGAAGAAAGTCTGTATGTGATAAAATTTTTACATTTTTACATGTTTGCTTTGACTGTCTAGTGTAATTCATTATGTCACTGTGAAGAAATGATTAATTAAAATGTATGTAAATAAATTATCTATTCTGTATCCTTTCAGCATTCAAAACTTGTCCCTGCGACATTGTAAAATTACGGACAAAGGAGCGGCAGCCATGGCTAACACGTTGGGCAACGCCAAAATGACAAACACTAAACTTGCAAGTCTGAACTTGACAGGAAATCTGATTGGAGATCCAGGAGCTGAAGCGATTGCCTCAGTAAGCAAACAATGTCATTCTGTTTATTCAACATGAAAATATGTCCATGTCCAAGGTAGAATGTAGAGCTGTTGAAATACAGTTCTTGTGACTGCTAAGACGGATGTTGCCATCATTTCATTTTCATATCACTTCCTCAAATCAAACTCATGGTCTGTTAGCACCACTGTGTCTTTCCCACTGTTCAAAAAAGGTTGTGTGTCAATGGTGGGTCTGAATCATTCAATCCTATGTGCAAATGTTTACATAGTTGCAAGTAGCCATTTTTTACTAACTTACATGAATGTGTGTAGATTTCATCTTTTATTGATTGATATTTTGTATTTCTTGTATTAATTGCTACTCCTCTCTCATGTCTACAATGAATTTATCACAATTAGCATTTCTACAATGAATGTATCACAATTAGCATTTCTACAATGAATGTATCACAATTAGCATTTCTACAATGAATTTATCACAATGAGCATTTCTACAATGAATATATCACAATGAGCATTTCTACAATGAATGTATCACAATTAGCATTTCTACAATGAATTTATCACAATGAGCATTTCTACAATGAATATATCACAATGAGCATTTCTACAATGAATATATCACAATGAGCATTTCTACAATGAATTTATCACAATGAGCATTTCTACCATGAATTTATCACAATGAGCATTTCTATTTGATATATGTGGGACTTATCTTTTTCAGGCTTTAAGAATAAACCGAACTCTCATGTCACTTGCTTTAACAAGTAATTCTATTGGAAATAAAGGAGCAGCTAAAATTGCAGAGGTATATAGCTTTAGTTTTGTATTTTTTCAAATTATCCTCTGTAAATTTTTATATTTAGATTCTTAAAATCCCGTTTTGAGCTTGCCCACACCTTTGAAATATGTCAAATTCAATAGATTAATTAATTGAATGTTTCTTATTCATAAACAAAGTTTATCATAGATTACGATTATATTGTGCATGAAAGCTTTGTGGTACACACAGTCAGTTTTTGTAGCATGAAGCAAACAGATGACAAATAATGCCACCCTCTGGGCAGGATTTTGGTCTATCCTAGATTTTTCTTCTAGAACTGATCATGAACGCATGGAGTCAATAGTGTCCATTCAATTACTGGGACAAGTGGTGAGGGTGGTTTTGTTTTTAGATGGAAACGTTTGCTATATCACATGCTCAAATTTAAGATGGAGGTTTAGTTCGCATTTTTAAGTAAGACAAAATAAAGCTCAAATTATTTTCAAATGACACAATGAGATTAACAAATATTCTTTAGGCTCTCTCAAGATTCCCATTGTCCCACGATGAAGTTGTGGAGAAACGACGCTTAGAGTCGGATCGTGGCTCTCCTGACAGAAATAAATCTGTAAGTTTTTTATGCAAAGCAGTTCAAGCAGACAATGAATATATTCAAATTACTTCATTCTGTTATTATTTGTTTCATTTCCATTTAATTTCTGCTTTTATTGTTCTAACAATTCCCACATTTGCTCCTTTTTTTTTTCTTCTGTTTGAGTTATTGGATAGTTTATTTTAAAATGAAATGTTCACTTCATTATATTTGAACTTAAGATTCAAAAGTTGTTTACTTGGAAGTTTCTCTCTTGGCGTTGCAATGTGAATGATTAATCTGTCTCAAAAGTCACGATGTGTTTCTTGAGAGAAGAATGAATGAGTGATTTCTTTCTGTAATGCAAAGCCACCCCCAAGTCGCAGGGCAGAATCTAAAGATAGACCAGGCAGTGTTAAAAGTATGACAACTCAAGACAAAACAAAACAGAAACCTTCTGCAAAGAAAAAGCAGGTACTTTTTAAAGAGCTGTAAATTTTATCATTGTATTTGTCCACATACGTTTGTTATTTTGTACTAGATTTTATAAGTGGATATAAAAAATATTCTCATTTTCAAACAAAAACAATCAGGCCTCTCTGGTAATTACACATTGTCTTTTGATGGGACTTTGGGTCAGGTCGTCTTTTTTTTCATGTTTCTTTTCTGTCTTTTAACGTGTTGTTTACAGTTTACAGTTGCAAAGGGAGGTAACCTGAATTATTTTTCTTTTTATTGTAAACATCTATTTGGGAAATTATTCTTATGTATTTTTCGCTTGTTTTACATGTCTTAATTTTTTGTCAGAAGTTAGACACTTTTTATGGACTAATAAATTTGTCTGTTTGTTGATTAAAATATTGTTGATTTTTATTTGCTCAACATCTGTTGGCCGCAATCTTTGTTGCTTGTAGGATGTGAAGGGTAATACCAAAGAAGATACAAAAACTGTCAAGAAAGAAAAGGAGGACACAAGAGCCGGTAGTAAAAGAGGTAAACAAATAAACATTGATTTCCTCTATCATCATTTGGTACTTTGCTTCAAAGGAAAATTAAATGCAGGGTGACAGCTGTGCACACAATTGATTTGAAAATATTTCACAACAAAAAAAGAGTGAATTTTTTTTTTTCACAAATAAAATCCAAACTTGAAAATGTTCATTTGATGAATAAAGACCCTGTGGTGGTAATGGAGGATAAGGTTCACATAATTGCTTGCCTCTGCGTGTAGATCAGAGAAAAACAAAGCTCAGTAGCGCAAAATGAATGCTAATATAAACAAATAAAACTCAGCATCTTTTATAACTTGCGGTGGCGTTACAAATTCTTTCTTTAAGGCTGTGTAGGAGATTTTTTGCTATGAAAAGTGTGCATAGGTTTTAGTCAAAGATTTCTTATTGCTTATGGATTGTTACATTTATTCTGCTGTGGTGGCAAAATATATTGATTCCCTTTTTCTTATATTTATTTCATTGTAATCAGCTGGTAAGTTCTCTTTCATTGATTTTAAGATAAGTCGTAGACAATTTGAATCTGGACTTCCATCCTAATCTTATTTATTTGTAATATTCTGATGTGGAACTTTGAACAAGAATAGTAACTTGTATTTTGTCTCTATGACCATCCCCCTTGTCACTTCTCTTGATCACCCTTTTCTTCTGGTAGAAGTTCACCTTAACTTTGGCATGCAGTAAAGCTTCCATTGACGCCACCCACACCCAGCAGATTTTATCTTAGATTCTGTGACTTGTTTGAATATTTTTTTTTTTTATCTAATTTAGAAAGTAGCTTACAAATCCTCTAACTCTAGTGAGAGTGATTGATGTTTTTATTCACATCCCAAAAAATTTTAGCTTTTATTTTTAGAAGTCGAAAAATGTTTTTGAATTGTAAATTAGTAATAAACCAAAACATAGCATTTCCGTCTGTTAGGAAACAAAAAAGAATACCTATAATCCTCTGTCTTATCCCTTACCAGAAACCAGGGGAACTCGTGGAGGTTAATATAATTTTATAAAAAATATAATACCTCTGATTGTATTTCTCTATTATCTAAACCTTTCAAAACTAGGCCTCAATTTCAACTCTGATACAATCTTTAACCAAACTTTTTGGTGCTTGTTTCATTTTTTTTTTCTGGCTTCTTGAAACTCTCATTTCCAAAATGACAAATAAATAATGGATGCACTATGAAAACTTAACGAACTTTAACTGTCCAGCTAGCTGAGAACTGGCTCATTCCCATATGATATATTTCCTTAACCCTTTATTCATTCTACAAAACAAAATATCTTTAGTGACCCTTTTTATTTTTCCTTAAAAAATTCTGTCTTTTTGTTTTTTGATAATTTCATTCCACTAAGGTTCTTGCCACTATTTAAACCATCACAAAGATGACATTTTAGATGTTTTAGAAAACTATTTTGCTAATATTTACTTCTAATTATACTTTTGACCTGTTTGGAACAGCATGCAAAAAAAAAGTTGGGCTTTTTATTTATTTCTTTTGTTCGTCTTTTAGTTATCCATTTATCTTGCAAGAAATTTGTTAGTGACATAATTTATCTAGTTGTCAACTTATTTTTATGTATTTTTATTTTCATTTATTTATTTATCTTTTTTTTCCAAATTAACTTACCTGTTTTTATATTTGAGACAATCTTCATGCATGTAATTTTTTAGACAAACTCGTAGGAGTTTCTTGTCCTTTTTTTTTTTTTTTTTTTTACCGGAAAATTTATCTCTCTGTTCTGCTTGATGGTGTCGTCCTCTACCAGCTCAAGGCAATCAGAACGCAGGTACAGGACGCATGTCTAGTGGTGAGTGTGCAGTGAAGGCATACTTCTTATGTATGCATGACCCCCAGTGTGTCTCACCATATCCTGCACATACCAGTGTCTTTGTGATCACTATTTCCGTTCTGACTTTGCTTGCAACAGTAATGATGTATTTTATTACTCCATGGGTTTCTTCTCTTGGTCCCACCGCAATGTACGCTGATCACTCTTTTCTTCCTTCCTGTAACATTGGATTTGTCCTATAACCTGTCAGTGAGTCCTCGACTTACTGTTCTTATTTATTTTCATAACAGTCTATTTGCATAAGGGTTATTACTAGTTGATAGATCTCTACTGAACCTAGTATATAATCTCCATAATATACATTACGTATAAATTCTTTTTTGTAAATGTCAAACTTTATGTGACTTCAACTCACATCATTACTGCAGACTTTTTTGTTGAAAGTGATTTTCTCTATCTTTGATAGAACTCTTGGGTGGGGGAAGGACGCAGATATTAAAATCAGTAGTTACATTTTTTACTCCCACAATTTTTCCTTTTTTCATATGCTGATTTTTCTTTATTGTGTTCTTTTCTTCTGCATGCAGCATGTTTTTGTTCTACTGATTGTTTAACTGTGGACTTTGTACCTGAACACTCGCATACAATGGCAGGCAGACTGCGGTGGTTTATCCAATTCACTCTTTCCTCCTTATGTATAAAACTTTTTTCAAAGTTTCACTTGGCTTGCTTCTTTGAAAATTTTAGATGAAAGCAAGTTGAAATTTAGTCAATTTTTGTCAACCTGATTTTACAAGCACCCATTTTTCATACCACCAATTTAAATGTGTTTCTAACCATGGCATAAAATAAGTCTTTATGCTTATAAAGTCCACACCAAGCCATGTGACACTGCAACAACATCTAGAACAAGAACAAATCCTGCTTTTATAGGACATAGTTGGTTTTCTAAAAAAAAAATTTAAACTTTCCCTCAATGGTCCTCACTGGTCCTCAATGGTCCTCAATGGTCCTCACTGGTCCTCCCACAGATTGGTGACAGGGTTGCCATTTAATTACAGCTGTAAACCTTTCCCTCTTTGGTCATTAGTTTTTTTTTTGTATAGCTCGACTTTTCATGAAAATATTTGTTTTCTACAAATTCTGGTTCTCTTCCAAATTTCTCACGTGTCTATGATAAGACTTTGCTTTCATGATGACAAAAAAAAATATTTAGAAGGAAAAGTTGATGCAAGACCTGGTGTACTTTATTGCTTGACATGGAATCAGTTTTATCTTCATTTTCTGTCGTTTTAAATGCTTGAGATAGGTACGGTTTTATCTTCATTTTTTGTCGTATTAAAATGCTTGAGATGGGTACGTACGGTTTTATCTTCATTTTCTGTCATTTTAAAATGCTTGAGATGGGTACGGTTTTATCTTCATTTTCTGTCGTTTTAAAATGCTTGAGATGGGTACGGTTTCATCTTCATTTTCTGTCGTTTTAAAATGCTTGAGATGGGTACGGTTTTATCATAAACATAAACCCTTATGAAAAAATAATATGGAACCTTTTTATTCTGCAACTTTGTATCACTCCGGTATCAAACCGACATTTCCATAGACAATGTTGTACATATCCCCCACAATCGATCCTTTCTAGGGTAAAATGCAAATAGAACCCTTTTAATCATAAGCAACAACTTCCAAATGGAAATTAACATACAAATCCATATTTGGTGGTACGGAAATGGCACAGGTTGAAAAGAACTGATGTTTGTTAAGAAATAATCACTTGTTTTGTCAATGTACATAAACTGTATGATCGCTGTGAAGGGCAATGGCCCTGATAGGTACACCCTTTACAGTCCGCTCATACATACACAGCCATGACGTGCATAAAAAATGGCATTTGTGACACTGCCTTCTGCTATATAACAAAACAAAAACCACATCCAAGCACACGGTATGATTAGAATTAGTCTAGTATTTTCTTTGAATACTGTTTTTGTAAAAGCTCAGTTGAGCTTAAATGTGATTTGGAGCAGGATTGTATATATCTATCAATTTTGCTTCAAGTCTAAACTTGGTGGATACATTGGTGGATACAAGCCTCTATAGCAATGTGTGTAATCATCCAATTAATATTTCACATTTTTGTATTAAATCTTGCATTTGTTGATCTTTTCTCTCCAAGGATCTGTCAATTTCAGACTTGCTGTTACCATGGTTACTAATGGTAAACTCTCATTGGCATCATGACTGTCTACTCGTATTATGCTTCCTTGATATCAACAACAGTGACAGCAGCACCATGCCCTTAGTCACCAATATACAAAATCCTTTCCTTCCTTTCAATGCTTAACTACTATCAATAACTAAAGAGATATCGCTCTAAATGTTGTAGAAATATGTTTCATCCATCTTGGCATAATAAAACGCCAAAGTAATTAACCATGCGCCATAATCTTAAAATGTTTTGTCAAAAATCAGAATTCATCGTTGCAATAAGTAAACAATTTTTTTCATTATAAAACTTCTCATCAATGGAAAATGCAAATTGAAGAGAAGTATTTTCTGTCCAAGTCAGTGGACGTCTGAAATACCAAAATCAAACCAAAGAGATTGTGGCAAGCCAATAGTTATAATGGCCTAAAACAGATCTAGATGTCACCTTGTAGATGTGCAAATAGAATGGGCTCCTGTTTCTTATTCACAACCAACACTTGAAATGTTTGATTGTTGTCCTGTGGGGGAATCCAATTCCAATTGTTTACTTTTGGGTCAAAGTGCAAAATGATCAATGAAGAAATGCCTTAATCTGTGTCTCAAATTTTTATCCTCTGAAAGACATAAAGAAATCTGTTGTATGATGAGAGCCCACTCTTTTTGCACCCATAACTCTAGTCAGTTTTATTTGGGCGCAATATTTTATTTTTACAGGAAAATGGCTGTTTATGTAGCTGTCCCGCAAAAAAAATGTTGAATAACTTGCTTTGTCTGTGATGGTTATTAACAATGTGGAGATGGATGATGTGCTGACACACGACAGAAATGCCCAAAGTGTTTCTTTCTAATATCAAACCAATATGATTACAGAATAGCATCATTTACATCTTTTTCCTTCCACGATTTTTAGTGACAAGTGTTGGCGTTATGCTTTGCAATGCTGGAACTTGGAAAGGTCATGTGACCTGACACCAGAGTATGAAAGAAAAAGTCTGGAAATTGTTGGAATGGTATTTTGCCGTTTACAACCTCTTGAGTTGTCAGATTGATTTCTGTCATGCCAAATGCTTTAGATGAAATAAGATTTTGACGTGTGTCGTTTTTTAAATTCTCAAATCATACATTTGCATAAATATCTGATGACAATCACTAAACACTGGAAGCTTTCTATGACAAAATAATTGATAAAACTCACCAATGGACAATATGGAGAGAAGATGTAGACAGACTTAGGGAGGCAAGGAGACTGGTGCATTTCTTTTGTGCTTCAGTAGAAAGAGAAATTTCATTTGTTTACTATTCTAATTTTTCCCGTTGAAGAAATATTTGGCTTTATCATTCTCTTAGAGTAACAACACTGTGTAAAGTATTCATCCCTTACCACGACTGCTTTTCTCATCAAAGAATTCAGTTCTATTGTTGGTACTAAACTGTTCAAGTCTTTGATGTTCAATGAAGAAAGACTGATTGTTCATTGTGTGTAATATCATGCTGCTGCTGTCGCGCAGTCGTTAATGTGACTAATACCTACTGATGCATCTAGATCAAAGTCCAGACATTTATTACGGAGCAATCCAGAGTATTACACTTCTATTGACACGACTAATTCAAACTGAAACATTCACTGGCATTGTTAGTGAAACGCTTTTCTCAATATTATTATTGAACTGTAAATCCGCGTACTAATCTTATTCCTATCACATGAAAAACATTTTCTTCCCCAATCTCTCCTGTTCCTGATAGGACACTAAGAATCTTTACCTTACACCTCATGTTTTAGTTGTCCTATATTCTGTTATATTCAACCAGTTTTGGAACCTATTCCTTCAATGTCCTTGACCTTTGTAAAGGATCCCTCAGCTTTGGGCGGGTCCATTCTGTGATGTTGTCTGGACTTTTATTTCATTATCTCCCTTTGCTTCTCCTTCCCTCTGGCTGCTTTACCGTGCAGGACTGTCTGGGCAAGCTTCTTTGCCTGGGAGACTCGTCCGTTCCATTGCATGGAGTGGATTAATTTCTTTTCTGATTCCTTTTCACATAACTTTGTTCAATCTTTTGGCATGTTTTCACATGAAGCACCAGTCTAACTTGAAATTGTCTGTCTTCTTTATCCATTCCTCTTTTTTATTTTAATTCTTCTTGCAGGTTTAGCCTTTTGTCTTTTAGTTCTCCATTGACCTTCACAGCCAGTGAGATGGAGAACCCTACAAATTAGTCATCATGAGCATAGTCAGACTTGAGAGGCAAATGTTCACACACAGCTGAAGATGAATCTCCTTTCTGCAGCTTGAAGTCGACAATGTACAATAGCAGTCACTTTCTGGATAGGGCAGGCTGTTTACAGATTTCTGGAAAGGAAAAGTTCAGAGCTGATTACGTGTTCTTACCTCCTGTACCACGATATGTCAATACAACTCAGTGAAGTGCTGACATTTGATTAATTTTTGCTTGAGAAAAACTAAATCACTGATTTGACGTACTTAACTCTTGTCATCCTGGCGTCCATGCTTTGGTGTCTTCTCGTCTGCTCAGCCACTGTTTCTAATTCTTGATGCAGTTGTAGATTTTTTGTTTCATGTGTAATTTTCTCAATTCCAGCTAACAGATTCATCAAAACAAACTAGACCAATGAATAATTGTCACCATTTTTTTTTTTTTTTTTTTTTTTATTAACAGTATTGGCTTTTTTCATGATCTTTTATAGTTTGACATATTTGATCATTGTCTTTGTGATTAAACAAATTATGCATGCAGCATGTAGACATTCAGTAGAAACATCTAGATCTATATTACAAAAATGCAAGAATTCAATCAATACCTTTCTTTTATTTCTATTCATAATGTTTTTCACGCAATACACAGGGGTTTTTTTATATTGCATATTTAAATTGAAATAATTCAAGAATCAATAAAGATATAAAGCTTTGATCCTCTGAAAAAAAATCTGGAACTGATATAATTTAGTTTGATACCAGTTTAAAACCTGCATGACTAGTTATAGGAGACAGCTCAATCTGAATAAAGGCAGATAGTCACCAAGTAGCTGAGGTTGCTTTTTTTTTAAAACTCTAACAAAAAAAAACAGACAAGAGAAGGGGTATGACAGCCTCTGTTCATCTTTGACATAGTTTTTACTTGTCGCAGGAAATCCTTACAAGCTTCAGATTGTCCATGGCCATCACACAATCCTTTTTTACCTTTATTCTTTGTTGTGCACACCTGTGCTGGTTTTTTCTACTTTCAATTATGACATCATAAAAGATGAATCACCAGGTGCACAGGTTTCAAACTGGTGTGAAACAAAATATTGACTTTGGGCAAAAATCTGAAGCGTTTTATTTTTCTTGATTTTTAGTTATATCAATTTTAAAGTAGGGTCAGAATAGAAAAAAAACACCTTTATGCTATATTTGATTTCATTTGTCCATTGTATATTTTTCCCCAATCTGTCCTGACACCTATACCTCCCCCCCCCCCCTGCCCCTCCCCCTACTCTTCCCCCTCCCCTTCTTTTATAAGGAAGAATAAAATGTCCAACACGGTTGCACAATCAGTCAGTCACTCCCTAATGCTTTGAATAGCATGTCATATAGAAACCTGGCTAGTCTCTGTTTGTCATTCTGTGATCCACAGCTTGGCCATTTAGAACTGCATGTCGCTTCATTCTCTACATCATTCTTAGATATACTTTACATTTATTTAAGCATCATTATCTGACAATAGAAGGCATGAAATTCCCTGTTTTTACCGTCCATGCATTTGTGTTGAACCCCATATGCAGTGAATCTGTGTGTATGTGTGTCTGATGAGAAAAAAGTAAATACTTGAGAGCCTTGTTGCCGTAATAGAACTGATGCTTAACAAAGTGTTTGCAGTATGAAGCTGGCAAGTGACAACATTACAGCATCCTTCCAATTTGCATGCCGCTGCATTTCTGACAATGTTTTACGTACAGATCTGAGTACTTTATCACATCATCAAATCAAATTTTGCTTTTATCAAGTTAATAACAAGAAGAAATGAAAGAAATCATAATCTAGGACATTTTTCCCAGTGTTTGTTTTGATATTGAGAAATGTCTGCATCCATCTACGCTGTGGAATCTTATGTATTTTAATCTCTTAAAAAGTGTGAATGTATCGGCTCTTTTTGTCTATAATCATTATTAAAACGTATAGGTTTGTGCCTTCTATTGGGGTAAAATTCTATAGCATATTTTTATAGGTATATTTTTGGCGAACCAAAGAAAGTATAAACTACCACTTAATGCTTTATAGTCTAAAAAATGATAATTTTTCATGGTATTGTAGGAATATCTATTACTTTATATACCTGATAAATTTTTAATGCATACAAGATGAATGTTTTAAGAGAATTTTCCTTTTATCTAAAAACTTGTCAATGGAAATAGTGATCTTCAAATATGTTTGCTGAGTATTCACTAAAATTTGAGTCCAAGGTTTTTCTAAATTGCCATATTTACGATGGTGACTATTGGTTGTAAATTTGATCGAATCAGTTTCGTAAGTTTTATCAATGTAAATGACACCAGTGTTCAGGGAGCCCTCCTTGCCCTTCTTTATCATCCTTTTGTCTCGACAAGGTAAACCGTCACACTATGCTGTGTGCATAATAATTAAGACAAAAATTCTGAATCCAATGTTCAGCCATGAAGTTTGGCTGTCTGTTTTACTCCTTAACATTTAGCACTATTTTACATACCGTATTGTCAGTCATCAAAGAATTTTGAGAAGGAGGGGAAGGTAATAATACATTTTCCTATAAATTCTACTGCTTAGATATTCAGTTTAACTTTTTGAATCCATAAAAATGAATATGTCATGACAACATTTTGATAAAGATTATGAAACACGTTTAATTTTTTGTGCGTGTTATATACCTCATAATGACAGGAAAATATTTTGTTCTAATTCATCACTATAATCGACTTCACAGGCTCCCATGCACACTAGTTGTAAGTGTGTATGTTTATTATGCCTTACGTCAGTCATTTCAATGGTTTGTTTCTTTGGGTTTTTTTACTTTCATGGCATTTGCTTCAGTTTCATATTTATCTTTCACCAGAATTATTGATTTTGAATTATTTTAGACATTCCTCTTTTGCCTACATTATTTTGCTTCCAAAAAATATTTAAATATTTTTAGTATTGTCACTAGACTTCATCTAATATTTAAAAAGAAATTAATTCTTAATGATGAAAATAAAAGTGAATGCTCTAAGAGGTTTAACAATAATTGATGGTTTACTATAATCTAAGAATGGCATGAAATATTAATGTTCCACTTAAAACAAGTTTGCCTTTTTTTTCTAAATTGAAAGCTTTTAAATCATTTATTTTTCTTCTCATACATTTTTTCCACCACTGTAATAATTTTCTGTCAGTAATTTTTTGTTTTATTTTTCCAACAAAAGTAAATCAACTTGAACAATGTTGTTAAGCCTTTAAAACGATAAACTTGAGGACATGTGAAGTAAAAGGAGAAGAGTATTTTGTATAAGTGAGTTGCAGTTTTTCCCAGATTGGTTTTCACCACATTGAATTGTTTCAGTGACAGTCTTTGCAGTGCCCTACAAACCATTTAATTGTCATTCAATCATTCGTTTCTGAGTTAAAAGTGCATCACATCAAATGCTCTGTTTTGGTTTTTTTCAAATGTTTTTTTTCTTGTTAAGAATCTAATTTTTACTTTTTAGGTTTTTTGGTTTTTTTTGTTGTTGTTGTGTTTTCACGGTCATAACCTTCGCTTGAATGTTTTGGTCTCTCCATGTACAGCCTCTGTCGCTGCGGATGCGACCAAAACTGTCGGGAAGACCAAAGATAAACGGAAAGATAAAGGAAAATCTACTCACCAAGAACATGAAGTAGGTTTGTTTTCTATGACTGAAATTTAATTCAAAGCCTTTTACTTAGACGTGTGATCCACCTTACTTAACTTCTTTCTTGTAAACAATTTCATTACTGATAGTTCTACTGGTCCATCCTTCCAATGAAATAAAGACTTGCATATTTAAAAGTTGCTACAGTGAGGCTTTTGTTTGTTCCATGAACTTTTTAACTTTGATTTCCAAACTTTATTTTGTCGAAGCCTAGAGAGAGGGCAATAGATATCAAGATTTGACTCATGATTAAGATGAAACCATTATCAATTGTCATTGAGCGAATGTCTATAAAGCCTCATCCAGAAAATGAGAAAATGTTTATGTGTCTGAATGAAATGTAAGTCCTTAGTCCTTCATATTCTCTTTGTAAAATTCATCATAATTTTGATCGTCTAATAGACAAAGGACTGACTATTTGTATTCCTCTCTATAAAGACTCAAAAAGTGTTGTGCCTTGTGCAATGTCAGTTTGGTCTTACTTTTGAGTCAACCTTGTAACAGCAATAATCTGTGCAAATTTAAAATTATGACTTCAGTTTTATGAAATACAAAGTTAATTTTTGTATATTTTTTTTTTCTATTCTTCTGAACTATTCTATTTGCCAGTCTTCAGATTCTGTGGTAAGACAACAATTGTGGGAATAAAGAGGATTGACAAAATTTTATACCTAACTGTTGAATATATAAATGTACCGTAAACGTTTCTTTGATTCATCACAGTTCAAGTTTGTATTAAAGTTTTTTTTATTTTTTGCTGTTCCCAATAACGAATCAGAATAACTCAAAACTTAAAGATAGAAAAGATCTACGAAACATCTCTGTTTTAGAATTCATCAAAGTTTTCTGTGATATTACTTTCAAACAAACACAAGAATGTATTAATGGAATATAATAGAATAGAATAAGTAGGCAAAATGTAGGCACAGGCAGTGCAGGTTGGATGTGCAACGAATATCATCCTGTAACTGTAAGAATGGAATGGTGAAGGTCAAATCTTTCACATAAATTCACCAGATCATCGTAATTTCTTATGTAGCAACAGTCATGGCCAAAACTGCAGATTGATTTCCAAAGCGTCTCAAAGGAAGGAAATGGTAATGAAAATATGAATGCCACTTCAGAATAAACTATCTAACTTGTTCATAACCAAAAAGACTTCAGTCTTTGTAATGAAGATAACAATCTAAAGATTGCACTGCACTTTTGGCCATGACCATAACCATAGTTTTTGGGTGTCAAATAAATGTCTAGTCCCAAAATTTTAAGAGCTCTTGAATACTTTCCAACAAAACTTGTACAATTTTATGAGGTTTTGAGAAAAATTGGATGTTTCAATCTTATCTAGTTCCCAAATTATTACAATTCCTTATCAGGAGCAGTAATAAAAAAATATATATGATTGAAATCACCCTGTATATTACCATTGTCAATTTTGTATACCTTTTTGGTTCTAAAAAATTCCAATTTAAACTTTTTTAACTATATAATCTTCAATCTATACATCCCAAGGGAAAACATTCTAATCTGCTTTTGGTGACTGCAGAATTATTTTAAGTATTTTGTGACACGAACATTCAATTTGCATGGGGTTTTTTATATTCATTACATTTCTTTTTGTTGATTGTCACATTTAAGAAGTTCATCAAAAATAAAATAAGGCTGGTTTGAAGCAGCCACCAAGTCAAAATTTACGAATAAGTTTAAGGTTATTAATCCCATTCGTCATATTCACCCTATTCATTTAATAACAGTAAGCTGATGCAAAGAAGAAGAAAACTAGTTAAGGTTGTTTCCTGATTGCTGTCCTTGAAAACTCCTTCATTGACATGGAGGGGTCAAGGTCGGGCTGCCTATGATTTTGTCATCATTCAATTACTTTTGCATGACTTGTCTTGTTGATTGATTGGGGTTGGTTTGTTTTTTTGTTGTTGTTGTTTTGTTAATTTTTTAGTCAAGGAAAATTGGATTGACGAGGAGAAATTATTGGAAAAAAAATTCCTGAAAAGTTTCATCAATCAATCAGAAAAGCAAGGCATTAAATTCTGGTATCACATTGCAACTGGACCTGGTGATTTAAAGTTTTTTATAAAATGATTTAAAGCCATTTAGAATAACAAATGATCAAATGATTATTTTTCAAAAATAAATTTATTATTTTATCTTAGTTCCAAACATTATCTGGTTTGGGGGGTTGTTGTTGTTGGGTTTTATTTAATCATACGAGTGGCATTGCCTTTTACAGGATCTCAACTTGACAAACCATTCTTGTTTTTGTGCATGAATGTTATTTTCAGCATTTAAGAATCTCGTTGTCAAATTTTGATGCATTCTCCGATGAAGTTGCCATTTTATTGTTTTATTGTAATGTTAACTTAGCATGCCAATGCCATATCTTTGCATTCTTCATCCCTTCTCATTCTCTCTCATCCTCTCTCATACTCTCTCATCATCTCTCATCCTCTCTCATCCTCTCTCATCCTCTCTCATCTTTATTCAGCTTGCTTTTTCTCAATTGTTTTTCTGTGTTTTGTCACTAATATATTTTATTTTTAAGAGGGAAAATACTAAACAAAAAACTTACAATGCTTGGTGAAAGGAAAATTTTGGAACATGATTTTTGGGGGCAAAAAACTGTGAATTTTGTAATCGTGAAAAAGATCTTTGAATTTATAAAACCTTGAATGGTTTGTGGATTTTTCCAAAAGTTTGTTTTGAGGGCTAATCTTCGATTGAGTGTTATCAATCTTACCATCTCACCGCATTTTGTCTCTTCACTAAATATGCATGTCTTTCACATCTCAACACAAATTGTCTCTACACTAAATATGTATGTCTATAATTTATTGTCTCACCATATTTTGTCTGTACATTAAATATGTATGTCTATAATTTATTGTCTCACCATATTTTGTCTGTACACTAATATGTATGTCTATAATTTCATATGTTCAGTTTTGTTCTCCCGAGTAATGCAATATTTTGAAGATTTTTATTGTTTTTGATTCAGTAGAAAAGATATAAGGGTGATAATAGTAATAGTCACTCGTTATATCTTTTCTGGTTTTTTTTCACCTTTTTTAGGAATTTCTAATCAGATTTTTTTTTATCACAATGGATTCATTGGCTTCAAATAACTGGTTCCATTTTTTTCCCTTTGTATTTTTTGAAAATCAATTTTGTTTTGTTTTGAAAAAAAAATTTAATGAAATATGTAACAATTGCCGATGAGTCTTTTTTCAGTGAAATGATATTTTCCCTCCTATTGTTTGCATGACAGAGCATGGACGTTCATGATTTCATCAATCCATTGCTGGAAGTGGCAGACTACATGGATGGACAGCGGTGGGTTGCTGGCAACCGTATGCTCATCAACTTGAATTTGTCACGTAAGTCCAATCTTCCTGGGATTTCTGCACACTTGTAATGTCTATTGTTTATTCTCTTATTCACAACAAAGTTTCCATTAGTTTGCTTGAAAGAGATTTGTCACTCATTTGCATTGATCAATTGAAAACATAACAAAAGACTTAAACTCAACAAATTTTTATTTCCTTCATTCCTCTGGTTTTTGGTTTCATTTTTGCTCTACATAAAAACTTTCCTTTTTTGTAACAAATGATAGAATTTTTAAGCTTATACCCAAAAACTTGACAAGACCAGGCAGGGATTAGGGCTCGACAGTTATCGAAGTATGATTTGAAATTATTTCCTTTTTTTTTTTAGAGAGAGACAGAGAGTTTTACTTCTTGATAAGGTTCCTTTCTTCCTAAGGTATTTCAAAACACCATCAACTGAATTCAAATTCTAAACCTTATGAACAATGTTTTGAGTACATGAAATCAAAAAGCTAATACAGAAGATATTGAAATGCTCACTTAAAACTTGTTTGCAATGTCTGGTTTTACTTTCTTTTCCTTGGTGTTGTAATTTGTTGTTGTTCAGGGAACAAGATAGAAGAAGAAGGAATGGCTGCCCTTCTCAAGGCTATGCAGTATCAAACAACCTTGACCTTGGACTCAAGAAGTGGGGGCACAGGTCTAATGAGACTGTTGGTCAATGTAAGTCATGGAATGTGTTTACGTATCATGTTGGTCAATGTAAGTCATGGAATGTGTTTACGTATCATGTTGGTCAACGTAAGTCATGGAATGTGTTTACGTATCATTAATATCCTTCAACTGATCTATTTGGTACCTGTGCTCATTCTCAAGTGTCAAAATAAGAAATAATTTGACATCTGGAACTAACTCTTTTTTGTTTTTTAATTTTAAGGGTTTTTTTTGGCAATTTCCAGATTTTATCACTGAATGTGATTGGTATGAGTATGAGATTGTTTCTATCTTACCAAGTGTTACTTATTTTGTATACAAGAAGTTGTCACATATCAAATAAGGCATAATAGAATGCAGATTATGCATCAATAGAATTTTATGCAAATACTCAGAAGGGTCGATTTGGTTATTTGCTGTGTGTGAATCAACCAAAAATTGAAAGATCCCTTAAGCAAACTGTGGCAGTTGTTTCTGAAACGTTGAGTTATATCAAATATCCCTCACACTCACAGCAGCCAATTTGAAATTGAACTAGAGTATACTAGATAGGTACATTATTAGTTTTTATACTCAATTTGACTTTTGAAAATAGAAGTCAGACCTTTCGAGCCAACTGGCCATCAAAGATGAAACTGATCCTAGTTTTTGTTGTGTGAGGTGGACAATTGACAATGGTTGACACCCTCTTGATAGGATGCAAGTCTATCACAGAATACTTTCCCAAACCAACTGTTAAATGTTGCTTATTTTCAAACCTGCATAAAGTCTGGTGCTTGGACTACATTTCCTTTCCAAGGGTAAAAAAAAAGCTGCTGGCAAGAATCCAAACTGATACCATAGACTCTGCTGTATTTTTCTATAGGTAATATAAATAATTATGTATGACCAGTTTAACTCTGAAGCCTTTGAAAGCACTTTTGATAATGAATTTACTGTTGGCTTTTTTTTGGTTTTTGTTTTTTTTTTTCAGAAAAATCTATTACCCCAAGACAATGAAATCATGCGAAAATTGAATGAGAACATGCTTCCCAAAGATCCTTTCTACAAACCCCCAGTCACTCCCGAGGGAGAAGCAGCTTAAGATTGACAGTCCTGAATCTGAGATCGGTTTCTAGACCTCCATCGTGTCAGAAAGGGTTGGCACTATTTACATGATAGCGTGACTAAGATTAAGATTAAGACCAACAATAAGATTTACAGGTCCATGAACATGAACTAGAGTAATATTAAAAAGCAAAAAGAATTAGAAAGAAAAATGTTTAACATCTACTATTGATGTTAAGTACCTCAATTCTATTGGTTTGAAAATGAAGACTTATTCTTCTCGCGTTCTCACTTTTTTAGTCTATCGATTCCCCGCGCGACCCCCCCCCCCCCCCCCCATCACCAGTATTTAGAGAAAAATGTTCGTTTTTATTTATTGACCAGTGCAACATGTTCCTGTTATCCATTTGTGATTGAGATAAACATAAGAGTTTTTAAAAAGTTTGTTCTTGTTTGCTTTTTATGATGATTGCTGTGCAGTGTGAATGAAGGCAACAGCCACCACCCGCATCATGCATTAATTCTAGTCCAAGGAAATCCAGGATATTCTACCACCCATTGTGTACAACAGTACTAAGTCCTTCTAGATGGTCAGTGACCCTGTAATGTAAAGCATGGGGGATGACCACAAGTCTTTTGGCACAACAGGAAGGGCTGAGACTGAACTAACCACATTAGAAAACAGCCTGTGTATGCTTGTTTACAGAGCATTAGAGAAAGCGCTGGATAAAGATGACAGTGATAGTCAATGTGTCAAACAGTCTGTGGGCGTCTGGTGGGTGCTACTTCTGTTTCTTGTCCTTAATACGTTAAAATCAGCATTTCAGCAGCTGTCACACGAGGTGCTTGACATTACAGTGCTGAGACTGGTTGGCACAGTGTCCGTATGCTGTGACTGAGTGAGAAATTCAACTTGAGTCCTCAGTTTACAATTTCTGTGCAGCAGCAGCATACACTAGTGAGAGCTCCACCTTTGATGTGACCTAAACTGTTTGTTTATTGAGAATTTTAGGGCTCTTGCAACTGCTATGGTAATATAAGCACCCAGGGGTAAGTAAGATGATAGGCTAGTTAGAAGAATAGCCAGACTTTGACCCTGCCAGTGCCAGGGACGTTTCACAGAGAGATGATTTACAGGAAAAAAAATATCATCTCTCAAAAAGGTGACAAAGAGATGATTTACAGGAAAAAAATATCATCTCCTACAATCACAAAGCAGGACAGATGATGGACATCACCCACATCATACACAATTATGGTCCAGGGAGATCCAGGATATTCTACCGCCCTTTATGTACTAAAGTACTCAGTCCTAGATAGCAAGTGACCCTGTAGTTAGGTACCATAGTGCAAAAACATTCTGTTAGAACGACAGACAGGGCCAAAACTGAGCATAGAGTAGAGATACAAAAAAGCTGTGTGTGTAAGCTTGCTAGGGAGCATCGGAAAGCAAGATGACAGATAAAGCAAAAAGAGAAGAATTGGAAGAAGCGACCACCAGGAGTGCCAGCAAAAATGTCTTTTATCAAAGATCAGCAACAAACACATTGTTGTTTGTTTGTTTGTTGAGAGTTTTAGGGCACTTGCAACTGCTATGGTCATATAAGCGCCCAGAGGAAAGTAA
>JAUEKZ010229480.1:11367-21347 GCA_031471865.1 Melibe leonina
GAAAACACACATGAAACTGTAGGGAATAGGAGTGCAGAAAGCAGAGAGATGGAGAGAGAGAGAGAGAGAGAGAGAGAGAGAAGGAGGGGAAAAGAGGCAGAAAGAAGGTGATGGAGAGAGGTATACATACAAACAGTCAGACGGAAGGATGTAATCAATGCATGAATACCGTTCATTGTGTCTTGGTTGACATGATGGAATAATAGTGGAAGGTCAGAGACGTAGAAAGAGAGAGTGAGGGAGAGAGCGAATGAGGGAAGACCTATCCACCTATCTATCTATCTATCTATCTATCTATCTATCTATCTATCTATAGACCTATCTGTCTATCTGTCTATCTATTTATCTGTCTATCTATGTATCTATCTATCTATATGTATGTCTATCTATCTATGTATCTATCGTTCCATCTAGCTATCTATCTATCTATCTATCTTTCCATCTAGCTATCTATCTATCTATCTTTCCATCTAGCTATCTATCTATCTATATCTAAACCGCTGCATCGCTTGTCTGTTGCAGATTACTTGCCTAACTCAATAGTAAACAGGCGCGACAGTTTTCATTATACTTATACTCAAGTATTGGGTAATTTGAGTTACATGCCTCGCCTGAGAACAACCGGAAACTCGCTTTTAGGAATCGAACTCCTGAACCTGTGGCTTTGTGCTGGGTTGTAGAAGGTTGGCCACCATGAAGAGTCTATAAACACATAGCTGCACGTAGTTGACCTTGTTTAGCAAGCTCAGTGACTTTTTGGCTTTAGGTGAATTCAATAGAAACATGGAACCTTCTTGAAAAATTTATTCTACAACAACTTTTTAATTCAAAATGTGTGTTTTGGAATTGCAGCTATCCCTGTTAAAATGTGCATTCTGGTTTGGTTGAATACGCAAAACGGCACAGCTCCACCTTTATGTTGTTTGGCACAGGTCATCATTAATTGAAGGAAGAAAAAAAATAAACAGACGGTGTCGTTTAGTACTTCCATTGTGTATTGAAATGGGTAGGTAACGATCCATAAACTCACGATCACCATCACCATGGGAAGTCATCTGCAATAGACTGGTGCCCTGTACAGAGGGTGACCGTTTATGGTTTTAATTCTTGCACTAATATTAAGCTTAAGGACGAAGGTTGGTTGTTAAAAAGTGAATGAAGCAAGGAAGTTGTACCATGCCATCGGGTTACAGGCCATGTGACCAAAGTATATTCCAGGCTGGTGCATGAACGTAACATCCGGTCCTTGGCGGAGGGTCATGTCAAATTGACACCCTTCGTGAATGTGATACTTAAATGACAGCTATAGGTAGAGCTTGAAATTACATCACACCCCAAACACACCTGCGAATACTCGTCGTCCGTATACAAATGACATCCAAATGAACGAAAGGTTTACTAGTACAGGTCATGAAATTATCCCATCGACATAACAGTGATGAGGAAATGTTCAAAGCGCAATGAATTCCAATTCCATATGGCGTTTTTATTATTTCTCCTCGAGCTCTTGCCCGGCATAACAGATTTAACACTTGTACAGTTGATAGCGTTGGCTATGATAACTTAATGCTCTAAGCATAGGATGTTTCGAAAGTCATGTCGAAAATCAACAATCTTGAACCAGCAGGTGATTTAGGATGTGGATAAAATACATCAGGTTAATTATAAATAGAGGTTTGATATTTCAATTATTGTACTATCTCGGAAAGTAGGATTGAACTAGATGAATGTTTTAATCCAATTGGCCAAGTGATAAAATCTCCATGCATGTAGAATTTGAGCCAGTATTTTCATGTTAGATGATATATACTTCGGAAGGGTCCATTTTGCCTTGAATTCGCAACTACTTCTTTTTACATTTATATTCGCTGAAATATATATTTTGTTCTCGGTGAAGACACATGCGGGATCTTTGTTCACTACATGGGACAACACAGCCTAAATGCCTTATCCGATTCACGACTGGATGGATGTGACACTGCTATGTTCTTTTGTGAAAGTGCAAGGTGTTTAACATGATCAGGTCTCATTTCATTGTTTTCAAGCCACTCTTCATTTTCATAAAATTATGTAACAGCTTGTTTCGTTGTTTCAACCATTTTGTTCGACGAGGAAGAACAAGCTATGGGTCCCATAATGGCAGGACGGTACGACGTTTCAATCAACAATGTTCGTCAGTTCAAGCTGATACTAACAGTACATGAAAGAATAGGAGAAAAAGAAGTTATACAATTTGACCGAAGATTTGGTCCAGGGAAACAAACTAAATGGACAGACGTTATCAGGCAACTTGACTTGAGGGAATTAACAGCATGCGTAATGCCTTGGTTAAAATTAAAATGTGTAATACAAAAAAGATGTCCGGTATCTAATTTCTGCTGCGGACAAATCCCTATGAATGCTACTCTTTTGATGGGAAGTGAGTTTTTTTCGTAGAATTGCCAACTGAATCGTCTTAAGATACATGGGTACCTATATTGTGTTATTGAAATGGGACATTGGTCTATTGTAGAATGTTACCCGCCCATACAGGATTGTACATAAACACCTGGAAAGAAACAATTAGAATAGCTGACGGCAAAAGGAAAAACCCAAAGTCACGCGGGAGAACGGCTCACAACGCGCAGTTGATAAGTTTATATTTCTTAGACACATTAGGTAGAACAAGTCATTAATGCTTCATCACTTTGAAATCTTTACACGGTTAGAAAAGGTTGTTTTATTGAGGCAATAAGACGAACTCCTCCCTCTCAAAGCTATCCAAGTGTTTTGAGAACAGCAAAATCAAAAGCCGTGTGCCAAAGTATGATGGCTATGTCGCAGGGATGTTCTTTGTGATTCAAACTGATTTAAATATGTTGTCAAACCCTTTAAGATAAACCGAGCCAAAAGCCTTTCCTAGAGTGTGGATACACGGCAATAAAGTTCGCCTTTTATGACGAGCACACAGTGCATGCATTGTTTTCAAACCCTCATGTCTTATAATCCATGAAATGGCACGTATTGAAACTTTGGCACAGTTTGAGCCGAGAAAGCGGTTGTGTTTTATCTTCACTTTATACTAAGAGTTTCATAAATCGGAGGTAAAACTGTCTGGTCTTATACGTAACTGTCCCCATTCGCCCGTTGTGGTTAACAACAACTGTTTATATTATTCTATTTTCTTAATATGACAAAAAATGTTAAGTATCAATGTTAAATGCCTATTAAAAGTCTGAAGCTGACAAGGAGTTAAGCAGCCTCTTGTCTAATTAGAAAACTGTGTTATGGGCACAGAATGCACTTAGTGCATAGAGTCTCACCCACCTCAGTCTAGACACAAATAATGATGCAATGATGATTATTGTCTGCAATGGATCTGGTGATAAAAAATGAGAAAAATGCACAAAGCTTAAAGGTGCATGCCGCCTGCAGAGAAATGAGAAAATGTGAATCGACATAATAATAAAAAGAAAATGGCTGCGGCGTATCTTGATTGAGAATAAGAAATCTGCCATGGCAACCTTGACAAGTCGGTAAAACGAGACAGAGTGCAATATTCACTAATATCTAGAACATCTGCGCATGACCGGTTTTTTTTTTAAATTCTGCACTTCCGGTGGCTCGGGAGACGAATCAAAAACAGCTGACTCGATTTGAAAACATGAGTCTTTTTAAAAAGTTACCTCAACATCGGGCCGCCCCTTGAGACTTGGCAGTGGAAAAAAAAAACGAGGACGCACCATTCCCAATGAGAGCCTGAGAGGAAAATTGAACTTTAAAAAATCCAAGTTCGACGAAGACACTCGAAGCTTTTTCATATACGAAACGTTGGGAGAGTATTAATGATGTTTCCCCTTTATATTTCGTCTCGGGTACCTAACAAAACATTTATCAAGGAATTCAGAAAAAAAAATATACTGTGAAATGCATACCATGTTAGGTACAAGCATTTTTCACCTTACATTAATCCGCAGCTCATCACCTTCATAAGGTCTGTGTGTGGAGGCATTGAGTGTTCATTAAACATTACCAAATATTTCTTTTCTTAGCAAATAGAAAAGGAATGCCTCTCTATGATCTTGATAGTCTTAGATTAGTTCTTATTCAAAGAAACGAAACTAACGAAGTTCAAAAACCTTTCATTCAAATATATTGGAGAAAAAAGAAGAGGAGAGAAAAAAAACAGCGCCAAAAAAAACCAGAGAGAGAGGAAAAGAATTGTCACAGACTTTTTTGCCACATTAGTCCTTGTGACATTCATTTTCCAATTTCCCTTCGTCAATTATTTACAGCTAACCCCCGGACTACCCGAACTTACACTGTGACAACGGATTAGAGCTTTGAAAAATGAGACACGACGAGAAAAACACAAACAAACGAATTGAAAGCAGCAACCTTTTTCTCCTGGGGATGATTGCAACAGCCTCGTCAACTACTTTTCCAGTCTGTCGTGTTTTAATCCGTGGAATACTGACATAACGTCATTAGGTTTGAGTGCTCTCAGCCCCGAAGGATTATGAAACACTGTGGTAATAGAATGAAGACCATTATCCATTATGTCGCATAAGCTGGAGTTCAAACCTTGCTACTTTTTCATTTGTTTTTTTCCTTCTTTGTGATATTAGCTCTGGTATAGTAAATAAATATTTTTTTAACATACAGCCAAAATAAACTTCTGTCCCTCTCTAGGGAGGAATTAGAAAAATATCTCCTTAGCAAAACTTATCACAAGTAGATGAAGTCGTAGTAGTAGAAGTAGTAATAGTAATAGTAGTAGTAATAGTAGTAATAGTAGTAATAGTAGTAGTAGTAGTAGTAATAGTAGTAGTCGTAATAGTAATAAGTAGTATTAGTAGTAATAGTAGTAGTAGTAGTAGTAATAGTAGTAGTAGTAATAGTCGTAGTAGTAATAATAGTAATAGTAGTAGTTATAGTAGTGGTAGTAGTAATAGTAGTAGTAGTAATAGTAATAAGTAGTAGTAGAGACGAATTCATTATGATTTCAGTTTTGTGAAGAGAAAAAGAGACAATAAATGTCACCCTCTCAATAAGTGCATTAGGTTTCTGGATTAATTTCCCCAAAATCGATAATAAACGTAGGTTGGTACCCATTGAACGCTTGGGCAAATTGAGACAAGTGGGGTAGATTTCATTGCTCATGAAGAAATAGCGTTTTGCGTTATTAGGAATCCAACTCTCGAGCCATCTGACTCAGCAATGCATCCGGGGAACCAATCAGCTGGCGTCTCAACCCTCTCGACGAAGCATCGACGGGTAATGATAATAATAGATGTCTAACGTTGACTCACCAAGAAGGTCCGGGCGGATAGGAGCACACACACTCAAGGGAGCCACATCGACTCACAAGAATTAATAATCCCAGAAAATTCAGGACGTCTCTACTAATGTTCATGACAGTTATCTCAAAGGCCAGGCATGCCTTCAGAATTTCAGACAAAGGTCATGTTGCTGTATTCGTTTGGTTGTTGTTAGTTGTTGTTTTTTTCGGTTTTTTTAATCGGTGTTAAAGATTAGTTAACTGTTTCCAGTTGTTAATTTATTTCATTACGGAGTTCCAAGAGACTAATCCTCTTATCATCTTATGCGGCTTAGCATTTGATCTATTATCCATTTTTTCCATACGAATCATTCCAAGGACGAGTTGCCAGCGTTGGCAATGATTATATTCATTGAATTAAGCGTGTTCCCAGTGAGTCACTGATCCGTCTTTATCCCCTTTCTTCCCAGCGGTGTGGGAGTTAATGTGGCCGAATTGGTAGTTACGCAGCATATCGCCCTGGTGGAGCTAGTTCGATTCCTGCTAGTGGTACTTCGATGTTTCATAGGGCAAGGAAATTTACTCCAAATACCTCATCTCACCCTGAGGTAAAATGGGCGTTGACCCATCTGAGTTGTGTGGGGAAAGAAATCCGTGGGAGGCCGGAGAGTTATTGAGATGGTGGTATCACTACCCCAAAGGTGCCATACACAATGAAAGGTTCGAATATAGACAGTTTCGAAAAGAACACACATGTATGGCGTGGGCTGGTATTAATCAGAAATTGATTCAGAAACGATGAGCGAAAAAAATAGAAGATAACCGACTTATCCGGATATAATCCAATTCCTAAAGGGAGTAAACGCTTGAGGCTTACTGCTCTTTCTTTGTTCATGATTAGTTTCTTTTTAATATTTATTGATTATTATATACTATAATATATTGTACTCTGAATATATCAAGATGATATCTCTAATCAAGGTTTCTATTCCTTACCTTGCCGCTGATATTGATGTTGAGTGCAGCCTTGGATATATCCTTTGACCTCACATTAACTAGGGAGGAACAAAGGTAACAGAAAACTCCTCATTCTAGACAGAGAGAACGCTATATTATTGTGTATAATACGCTTGTGTCAGACACACAACTAGAAGCGAGCTGTTACTTCCACGCTGGCAAAGTTAAAAAATAACAGTAAACTTGTATCATGACTGTCATCAATAAATTCCTAGTCTATAGTGAAAGTCACAGTATATCCTTCATTATATTCTTTAAGGTGCAGTTAAGACAATAATGATCAATACGCTTAAGTATGGGGACTGAACAGCCATATTTTCAAAATTGGGGAACAATTACCAGACAATTATCCATCTCATGGGGGCTCAATACACTATCGGTCCTCTCTGACAAATTTATTCGACAATTATCTCATACTTTGCAGCTGTTGCTCGCAAAAAAAGATCACCGGATCATCATGTCAAAATATATTGATCGCAAATATTTATAGAGTTGAAGCTATTAATTATAGGACCACAATAAGTCTCATTCCTTGCTTTGATAGTAGTATGTGGTTGGTTATGATAATTTTAACATTATTAAACGTTAAAATATTATAAAACAGATGCTCACTGTTGTATTTTTTAAGTGGCCATCAACCTGTCTCTGGTTATTGTATTCAAGCAAATAGTAAATATACATTGTATGTTTCTCGTGGGGAGGATCAAGTCCGATCAGTGAACTCACGATTAATGCAATTTCCAACTACCTCCTAAAAAAGAAACTTTTGGAATACTAGCACGGGCCTTGGAAGTGAAGTTAAATCTAAAATAACCCATGGTCTTCTGGGTTGAGTAATATAAAGGCACAACAAGCAAGAGGTGGCTGCGGTTCAGTCGAAAATATCACCCTAAATGAAATATAACTGACGTCTCGGAATAGCAAAGTGCTCCTGCCGAGGAGTTCCCAATGGAGCGCTCAATTCAGGTCATGTGACAATAGCATTTTCGTTGGCGCTTCGTTACTCCCGAAAAGCGAATCAGTTAAAGGATTGAGCAAACTGGTTACGTAAAAATATCTAGTTATATCTAGTTACGCTTGTGGGCGTAATGAATACGGGTTGTCACTTTCTTTTGAGGCCAGCGGGTCATATCGTAACCGGTAACCGTTCTGCACTTTGTTGGGTTTGGAATAACAATAATAAAATATTTATTATTCCCGAAGACTCTTTACTTTTTGGCCGTTCACTCTTGACTAATCATGCCATTAAAAAGCATTCAAATAGCCTTGTTCCTCAAGACAAAGGCAGTTCTACTCACTCTTAGAGAATTGTGTCAAGGCAGGGCAATGACCAAGCCATCTCATTATATCTCTCTCGCTGTCGCTCTCTCTCTCTCTCTCTCTCTCGCTCTCACTCTCTCTCTCTCACACACACTCTCGCTCGCTCGCTCTCGCTCTCTCTCTCTCTCTCTCTCTCTCTCTCTCTCTCTTTTGGGGGGGGGGGGTTTGTCCAAAAAAAATTGTCAAAATTTCTCTCGGTCTTTTTTTACCGTTGTACCATCTGGTGGATCATTATCCCTCTCACGGCGAGGTTTGATTCTAACCCAACTGAAATATGCAAAATATTGAAAATGTGCGTTATCTTACACCAGATAAACCATATTTCAGTCAACTGACATATGCCAAAAGCCTGATTATCACTGAAATCTGATTTATCTGGTATATAAACAGGCAAGCTTTGAGGGTGTTGGTGGCCTTAGCAGTGAAAGGGTTGACAACGATAGCATTGATGGATTTCAAGCGTACAACCTGCCAGCCAAAAAATCTACAGAACTCGTCAGCCGTATTCATTCCGTCGCTAGTGTAATATTGTTTACCGCTTTCCAATAAAAATCATGCTATGCTTAAACGTACATCGTTCTGATCTATATAATTGTTACTATCTTACAAATGAAAACTAGTTTTACTGGCAATTACTCTATATAACTAGGTCTAGTCTTATTTAAACGATATAAAAGATACTGCGCGTGCCGATCGGATCGACCTGGTTAGCGGAAAAAGTGATTGAATAGTATTGGTTTGGTATTGGTTTACAGTCCCTGCTCCAATTCCCGTAACCTGACTCTGAACTCTTCACCAGCGCGGTGGACCGTCCCGAATCCAGTCTTTCAGCCTGGTCACCGGGCAATGAAGGACCGGGCATTTGACACCCTGAGCCTCCGCTCCGCCGACACTAAACAACCCAAACCACAAGAGACAGCCTTCAACACCTGGTAAACATTGGCAAGGAATCCATTTACATATTACAATCCACTTGCAAATTCCAATTATCTAAATATGATTAGTATTTTAACCTATTTTATTAAGTAACTACTATACCATTTTCGTTATTTAAATGATTTCAATCAAATGTACTCTCATCTATAAGGGAGAGTGAGCTATTTATAGCGTATCATATTGTATTCTTGTCTTTTGTCACCATTCGAAGACAGATATAACGATATGTCATTGCTTTTAAATTACAACTGACTAGACTAGTTTTTTTTCATTCTACGTTGAACTACACATAGCTAGTTGGATAAAAGCAATCGAGCTGGGCAGGAAGACAATGGAGCTGACCGAGTATGACACCATGGACAGAAATGCTGTACCCCACAGGACAAGATGAAAAAGAAGAAGGAGAAGAAGAAGGAGAAGAAGAAGAAGAAGAAGAAGAAGAAGAAGAAGAAGAAGAAGGAGAACAAGAAGAAGAAAAAGAAGAAGAAAGAAGAAGAAGAAGAAGAAGAAGAAGAAGGAGGAAAAGAAGAAGAAGGAGAAGAAGAAGAAGAAAAAGGAGAAGAAGAAGAAAAAGAAGAAGAAGAAGAAAAAGAAGAAGAAGGATAAAAGAAGAAGAAGAAGAAAAAGAAGGATAAAAGAAAGGATAAAAGAAAGAAGAAGAAGAAGAAGAAGAAGAAGAAGAAGAAGAAGGAGAAGAACTTCATGTAGCTTCAATAATCCAATGATGTTCCAGATTGCAATTTGAGAGAGCCGAAAGCATGGAGACCTGGTCCATCCTGGGGAACTTGACCGCTCACGGGATCAATGCATCAATGTGCTGGCTTCGAACAAGGATTGTTGAAAGTAATCAATCAGACTTAGATGTTTGTAGACGGGTGTCACTTCCTGATTTCATCGATTCAAAGTAATGAACTATGCCATACTTAGTGTGCGACCTCACTGCACAACAACATTGCCCTGAGAGTTGGAAGGAATGTTGAGACAAATACAAATTACGGAGAGGGAAAGAGAGGATGAGAGAGGAAGAGGGAAGAAGGGAGAGAGAGATAGCGACGGAGAGAGAACGAGAGAGAGAAAAGTGAGAGAGAGGGAGAGACGGCGAGGGACAGAACTACAAAGATCAATTCAAAATCAGGACTGTATCTGTATACATTGAGTCAAAATACAAAATGCCCGCATTGGATACCAGCCATGAGACTTATGTCGATGGTGTCATTGGAATTGGGAGGTAAATGAAGGGAAACTTATTCACTTGTTGCTGCTGGTATGCTGTGATTAAGACGTCAAATGCGATAGGTTAGTAAACAAATAAAGATCAGGAAGAGCGACGGTAAAATAGGAGAGAGCATGTGTAGACTGACAGACAGATAGATGGATGGATGGATGGATGGATGGACGGACGGACGGACGGACGGACGGACGGACGGACGGACGGACAGACAGACAG
>JAUEKZ010229589.1:0-21341 GCA_031471865.1 Melibe leonina
TCTCTCTCTCTCTCTCTCTCTCTCTCTCTCTCTCTCTCTCTCTCTCTCTCTCTCTCTCTCTCTTTCTATCTCTCTCTATCTATCTATCTCTCTCTTTCTCTCTCTTTCTATATATCTATCTACCTATCTCTCTCTCTCTCTCTCTCTCTCTCTCTCCCTGCGCGTTACACGGCGATAAACTCAAACAAACTTTGCAAAATAGTGGACAACTATTATGAAGACCATGAAGTTGCGTGCGCGAGTGGCTGACTTTACTAACCTCATGAACATTAAATTCATGTTTTGATGGGGTTTTTAAAAAATATTATGTAGATAAAATGTAGTTGGGGGAAGGACCATGTCCACTGTGCCCTTTTCCTTTACTTACGTCCGCAACTCCTAACTGGTCGAAGACTCCATCGCCACGCTCGAGTTCGTTCGCTTGCCGCCAGTACCGCCATGTGTTTTCGTGTACCTAAGGAATCGTGACTCGTGGACCGAATGGCTCCCCGATATATCTAAATCACCCACTGAGTTTATGTCTACGTAACATGGCTCCTTATTTAGAAAGCAATGGTGTCTCTCGTAGAGCACGCATTCGCAATAGATGCCATGCCCCCAGCGTTTTACGAGTATTTTGTTTTCTTAGTGCAACGAATACTCCAACAATTGCATTTCTGATACGGCCACCAAAGCAGGCAAATCTCAGGCGTCAACACAGGGTGTTAAGATTTTTTTTTTAATCGCAGAAGTTTTAATGTGGTATAAACAGGGGTCTATTGGGTACAGAGCATAAGACTTAATTGATTCAAGAACATCGCCATGACAAACTGGATATCCGCCATTTTGGTAAAACTCGTTTTACCTTTACAGAGGACATAACTCTATTATTATTTAATACTAGAAAAAAGTACTCATATAGAATAATTAACTCCCTTACACTGACACTATCAAGCTTGAAAGTAAGACAGTCTGAATCAGAAAGTCCAAGTTCCTCACAGTTGCTATTATCGACAGCGATCATAAGGCGAGTAACTACTATTGCTACTTTCAGGGTATGATGCATATGAGCTGAGTGGCACATTTAAAAAATAATATACGCCATTAATAAGACAAGAATAGTTTCTTATGTTCAAACCGCTTGTCTATCTAAAGCCAGACTAGTTATGAGATCGACTGCATAAGCCTGAAAAAAAAAAGATCATCGGTAGGACAACACACATTCTTGCGTTGTCTATTTATGTGCAGGTACACATAGCCAGTTAAGGGAGTTTGCCAAGTTTCATTGATCTTAATTACTATCATACGAAGTTGTTTCCCTTGATGAGGTAAATACTGTATTTTATTTTATTCAGCTCAGTAAAATGCTAAGCTAGTTATCTTTCTTTTTTAAGTGTAGAACTGTCAAGTCCATTATATTACAATATAGAATATCATCACGTTGACATATTTCTGTATATTATATGTCTCCTTTTTGTTTTATTGTTCTTCTCTTTGTTGTGTTTTGTTGTTTTTGTGAAAAGACTGTGGAATTATAATTCATTTATGTCTGCAGGGCACCTACTTCCACCCAGCCTATGGCTACCTACACATTTCCTATGAATCTCCCGTCCTCCTCATGACATATGGATGGGCCTCCTGGAGACTCTACCCTAGGATAAGCGGAAACAGAGAGCTCTTCTTCGCAAAGGGCACAAACCTCACAGTGGCTTACAATCTTGATCCTTTCGAATTTCTCATTGCATCTGATGATACAATTAATTCTTTTAAAGCAACAGGCTTTGAAAAGAGCTCCCCACCAATTTTCGAGAGAATTGGAGCCTCAAAAAACGGCAAGAACAACGACGGGTCTTTAATTCGAGTGCCAATTCTGCTTATCCTTTTTTCCTTATTAAGCAGGCCACAGTTCTTTATGTGAAATGTGAACACCATGCAATAATATAGTCTATAACACCTGGTCTCACCTTTGAGTTGAACTGCACAAATTTAATTTGCATGATATTGTAATCTCGCAACCTGGTTGGACCATTTACTTGAATAAAAAGTAGCATGCAATAAATAACCAATATTCTGTCGTCTTGAATTAAATAAATATGATAATAATTTGATAACAATGTTACAAATAAAGGACAGCTCACTGAAAGTTATAAGCAAATCATAGTCACGATGATGTATGTACGGAAACAACGATCAATCCATCTTTCCCTCTTGACAAGTTTGACTCTATGTACATTATTGTGCTGAGCCTCCATAATATCAAGTTACAAAGAACAGAACAGATTTTGATCCCTTTCTCAAGTTGAATAGTTTGCAAAAATAATGGTCAATGGAGATCATCGTAATTTGCATTGAATGACGTGCTCGTGTCGTGACAGGTCCCAGGTTCGAATCCTCCTCCGTTGCTCTTCTTCGTCCCTATGTATCTAGCCCAGTAGACAATTTTTTTAAAACAATTAATTGGAACCGTTCATTAATCTGGGCGAAGTGGCCTTGCAAACAAAATTAAAGCATCGCACTAGCAACCTAAAGTACCAGGTTCGAGACCCACTTTTGCATTTCGTATTTAGAAAAGTGCCTACACTTAAATCTCGTTATACCGCCAGGTGTGGGCAACACATTAAGTTGGCGGTATAACGAGAATGGTGGTATAACGAAAAGTATTTATTATATGCAAGTCATAAAATGTTCTCGAATAGATGTTAGCAGTTGGCAAGAAAAGCGGTATAACGGGTGGCGGTAAAATGAGGTTTAAGTGTGTTTTGACAACATGGGTGGCACCAAGCTCGGGCCTGATTAATACAATCCATTCTTCGAGAGGACATCAAGGCAAGCGGCACGCGAGGGCCAATAACCTTTTATTTGAATAACCAATTTCATCAATAATTAACAAGCGATCCCCGATAACAGTGGTGTATCTACTATAATAGTTTGTATCTGTGCACAACTCGACGGCACTCTTCTCCCTCTTGTAAAATTTTACATTAATATTATAGCAGTGACAACCTTACTCGAAGAGCTACACTAAATCAACCATTTCATCGTAAATAACGTCAGCTTTCCTATTTTACTAGATTGTTCTATGAGCTGTCCCCCGTGTGCATTCTTGCCCTCAGTCATGTTAGACACATTTTGAAGGCACAAAAGGACATAAATGAAATGTGATTCTATCACCAAAGCAGTGTGTGGCATAAACTGGGCCAGATTTGGAATAACGAGATAGAGCCAGAGAAAGCAGAAATATGGAGGTGAAGAAAAATGACCAGAGGAAAATTGGAACCCGTAACCTGCCACAACTACCATCGTACGGCTCGCCTTTCCACTTGGCAATCCACTACCAAATTCCCTACCATTTCCAGTGCTTATCCTCCAACGGACTGATTCATCATCATCATCATCATCATCATCGTCATCATCAGCCTTTCACCCCTGGTCAGGATAGGCCACGGACGAGACATTTCCATTTTTCTCTATCTTGGGCGATCTTTGTCACTCCATTCCAGGTGTATCCAGCTCTTTGCAGATCTCTGTCCACACATCGATTCCAAGTCACCCGTGGGCTACACCTGTCTCTTGCTCCTGATGAGTTCCAAATCAATGGACTGAATGCGATGTGTTCAATGATGCTCACAGTGACAGCATTGGGTTCCTATCTACTTCTAGATAACACTAACACTAACACATTGTGTGATGGTGTCTTTCAGATTCAGAGGGATAAAAGTAAAATGTTATCGTTTGCTGTTGCTGGCAGATTATTCTTTCTAATTTATGACGTCAAACGAATGTGTTAATAGCAAGTTTGGGGAAGAATCAAGTTTGGTACTTTGTTCCAGCAACAATTCGTAAACACTATTAAAATTTACTGTTTTCTCTCTCAATGACAACAGACATGGCTATAACAAAATTGGAGCTTGTATACTTTCAGTCAAAGTTTCACTCTTTCTCCGCGAGTTTTTTTTCTTTTTAAGATAGACTTCTAAGGTCTAGAGACTATCGTTTACGATCTTAGGACCCAGTCACTACCCCTAAGTAAAGAGTGCACATAACATTCTAGACTCTAGAGAGGTCTCCGAACATTGCCTGTTGTTTCCTTTCATCCCAGTTTGTCGAGAGAAAGACATTGTTCGACGTGAAACGTTAGTAGAATCTAGACGTCTATATTTCGTTGACCGTAAATAAAATCTCCTACATGACCCCTGTCACAAAGATAATCCCCCTACATGTGGTATACGTAGTATACCTAGACCTAGAGAAATCTGTCGGAGCTCGAAAGGAAATGACATGAGATCCGGTCATCGAAGTTTTCACTTTCGTCCTTGACCTGATACAAAATACCCTGACCTCTTTGACCTGTCATGATGGCTGCTTATCGATATCGCTTACATCAATAACACAATAACATTAGGGAAGAGAGTTTCGAACAATAATGGTTTTCATACCTGACGTTTACAAAAGCATTAAATGGTAATCAAATATTAAAAGATCATGCAAACTATTTGACAAATGATGTGATATTGTTTGCAGTTGCAAACAAAATATGTTTTACTCATTGTAAGCGACTTCCGTTAATCTAGTAGAGTAGAGAATTTATAACCAAAACCCGAGAAGTAAGATTAATTTAACTTTACGGTTTCTGTTTCCAAATAGAGTGATTAGTAATCATTATTTTTTATCTCTACTGTTTGTGGTATTCCGCCAACTTTGAGTGGCGTCGTTTAAAATGGTCTGTGCAATCAGTCCCATAGTTTGACTTGCCTCCTGCTTGGTCCACAACATATCGTGACACAACCTGATTGAGAGTAGACATTTTCAAAATAAACAAAACCAGGTTAACCTTCGTGAAGTCAAGATCTACACTAGACTACCTGAAATTAAATTCTTATCTGAATTGGACATTCTTTTTGTTGAAAATCTCTGATTGATTTCCATCGACGTGTAAATAAAAGTTCATTTGCCTGGAGTGGAAACCTCAAGAGGTAGGTCTAGCTTCTCTATGGTTCTTTTCCTTGTCTGAGTTAGAAGTTTAAAAAGGAAGATGCTAGCTAGAGGCAGTATAATAGATGTCTCCTTGTTGCTAGATATCCACAGGCTAGATGCATGTAAGCTTGACCCATTGGCTCAAAGCATGTAAATGCCCCACAACCTAAAACCACCTACATTTCAAGAAAGATCATATTGGTTGTCAAACGGAATGGTTATTCAGACATTTTTTTCTTCCTTTGATGTGTATGAGACTGCTTGCAGATCGTCAATGGTCAAAGATCATCTTGTCGCCCGGAAAGTCGATTAGTTAAGAATTGAAGTCTCTAGTCTCATTGAATAAACATAGACCTATGTCGATGAAAAATGCAGTCTCCTCAATGATTATGTACATGAAACGTACGTAAACAATATAATCTACATTATGCAGAAACAAGACTGCTTGTGTACATGTATGCACCTATGTAGTCTCCATTGTAACATTTGCTAAAGGCCACTTCAACCCTGCTAAAAAAATTGGCAGGGACGTATGACAGAGGGATGATTTACATGGGAAAAATTATCGTCTCTCACTCACAACAATAAAGAAGACAAGGACATACATGATAGCCACCACCCACATCAAGCACTGTAACCAGGAAACCTATTCTGCTGGCCTTTGTGTACTTCTAGATAGCAAGGTAGTCTGTAGTAAGACACCACCATAATAAAAAAAAAACATGGGGGATTACCACAAGAAGTCAGTTAAGACAACAGGCAGGACAGACTGAGCAATAAAACAACTGTGTGTGTATGTTTGAAGAGAGCGCTGAATGTATCTAGTGAATGAAAGTAAGAAAAAGTACGATGATAGGTAAAATCAAAAGAGAAGAATCAGAAGTAGCACACACCAAATTTTTTTTTCAGAGCTCACACATTAAATATTTTGCTTAAAAAGCTGTACCTACCACTTTGTGGAACATTAGCAGAGTGAGTTTTTTTTATCAGAATATAGTACTGTTTGCAAAGGGGCAAAGAAAGGTATGAATAATGGAAAGACATATTGATACTAGAGACAAAGATAGGAATAGTAATGAAAGAAGAATGAATGGATGTTGATCATATATGGTTGTTTTTCTATTAACATACCCTATCCAAAATTTGAGATTTTCAAGGGGAAAAAGGAATCAAAATTGTAATGAAGCCTTCCCCATACCGAAATCGGACTAGTTGCAACACCCAAGCTCTTTGTATAAAATTTTTCTATTCCTAAAACCTACCAGTGGACAAACACTTTTTTTTTTCTTCAAAGGCAATAAAGAGAAAATAGGAATCATTCTATTTGAGGTTTTCTGTGCGAAATAGGAATAAAAAATGGAATGAAGCCTTCTCCATTCTGAAATCGCTCCAGTTGAAACACCCAAGCCATTTCCATTCCGTTTTGCTATTCCTAAAACCTACCAGTGGACACACACCTTAAGGAGAAAAGAGAAACGAGCATAGATGCACAAAACACAGAGAAAGAGGAGGGAGAGATATAGAAAGGAGAAAAGAGAAACACACACACAAACTTCATTTTTTCTATGCAGTTGGTGTCATTATTTTCTAATCAAGTTTCTTTTAATTATAGAGACAATGTTTTACCAGCTTGTATTAATTGTACATTGTCCCAATAACTGGGTCTAGCTATTGTGCCCATTGTCCGAATTTAAACCACAGTCATCATAAAAATTGTTTGATGTGTGGAAGAACGGGGTGTTTCCATTGATTTCCCGAAAAATATGAGAGAGCATTTCTATATTAAAACAGTGATGTGCATTTGGTGTTACAAAATTGTGGCACTCATTTTATTAAATCTTCAAAGATTCTTTTGGTATATTCACATGTCACTTGTCTCATTCACAAAGTTTTATAGCTGATTTAAGTTGTTGTTTTTTTTTAATTAATGGCTCTAGCTTCCTATAATATCATTTTTCAGTCCGCCAATAGAGAAAAATGAGATGAAAATCTCTACCTGAGTTTCAACTTAGAAATCCTCATATTAAAAAATTCTCTCTGCCCAACAAAATCTGTACAAAACCTTTAGGATTTTTTTGTGCAGAAAATAATTGTTGAATTATTGTTGTTCTAATTATATATATATGTTTTATTTTTTCAGTTATTACAGATTAAAGATCAAAACTGCCATCATCCATCATGCCTTCAGAGTCTGGTCAAATAAATTTCATAGGGTGCATGGTCTCCATTGACTGTGGCACTCTTGGCTCTTATCAAGGCCATGTTCAAAAGATTGACGCTGAAATGAATACCCTAACCATTGCATATGCTTTTCATAATGGGTTACCTTGTGATGAGCCTGAAATAAACCTAAGGTAAGTGACAAACCAATATTTATAAGAAATCTGCTTAAGATGAACCCATTTCAGATTGATCTGGATATAAAATTTTGGAAGACAAGGTAAAAAAGTTTATAAAGTAGGGTTTTTATCACTTTTTATTTTAAGGCTACAAGGCGAAGACTGGGTCCTTTTCCCTTTGTGCTCACATGAGTTCTATCAATTAGGAAAGTCACAAGTATGGTGTTTGTTGCCTTTGTGCATGCAAACTTCAGTCTACGAGACCATGTATATCATGGAGAGGCTTAAACTCACTTCACCCTAATTTTTTTCTCTAGGTTGCTCACTCTCCCTGGACCAAGTACAAGTACCAAAAAAAATGTTTGATCGTTTGGAAATTTCACATCAGTAACAATGAATTTTTTAAATCTATGTACAGAAGTAAGCACTCAATAATGCAAATTGAATATTTGTGTCAGGGTTGAGTGAGTAAACCCTTTATTTCGGGGTCTGATTCTAACCGAACTGAGATATGCAAAATCCAGAAAATGTATGTGTTATTATAGCAGATATATCAGATTTCAGTAAACTGACATATGCTAAAAGCCTGACTTTCAGTGTAAACCCAGGAATGAAAGGTACATGTCCAGTTTTATTGTTGTCTTAAGAAATATTATTTTTCGCTAAGAGCTCTTGTCCCCACCTGACCCTCTTTTTCATATAATCAGTGAATTGAGTACATGTCATCAATATCAAAGATATATTATATCTTTGATATTGATGACATGTACTCAATTCACTGATTCCGGTTTCTAAAAAAGATGCCATAATGTGTCTCCTTCCCTCAGCTCCACAACAATCCGAGACATCAAAATCATCCACTCACCCTCAGAGGCCAAAGAAATCATTGAGAGGAAAGTTACTCCTTCTAAAATGACCAAAGAGATCGATGATGTCACCAAACCCACATGTATTTCTCCCGTCAAAATAATTAAGGCCACTTCTAAGAGCCAAGGACGAACTACAGCTGACAATTTTAATGTCACCAACTCTCACTCTCAGTCTCAGACAGCCGGATCCAGTAAAGGATTAATTCCATCAAAAGGCGGATGCCGTCGGAAACTTTCTCCACCCGACAGTCCATCACGATTCACAGACTCGGGGGCTGCCGCCTTGGGCCCTAAACCCAGAATGAGCAACAGTATTACCCCTGAGGCAGGGGAGGATATGGTTCATCAGGGAAATGGGAAAGGTGAGAAAATTCAAAAGGCGAGCGGTTGATAGCTGCGATGGGTATTTCTTTTGTTTCTTAACTTTTGGTTTTACCTATCATCTTACTTTTTCCAGCACTCTCTCCAGTGCTCCCTAAAAAGCATACACACAGAGCTGTAAACTTAGTCTTGATCGCACCTGTTGTCTGAACAGATATGTGGTCATCCCATCTATTATTCTTTGTGGTACCTAACTACAGGGTCACTTGCTGTCTAGGACTGAGTATTTTAGTAAGTATAATGTGATGTGGGTAGTAGCCATCATTTTTGTGTTTGTATGAGGTGATTTTTCTTTTCCTGTAAATTATCTCTTTGTCACCATTTTGAGAAATGATTTTTTTATCCTTGTAAAAATAATGTCTCAGTGTCAAAATTCTAGCTGTTCTTTTAACTAGCTAGCCGACATCTTACTTCTCCCTTGGCTTTTATATGACCTTAGCAATTGAATGCCCCCTGAAATGCTTAATAAACAATATACAAATAAAATTAAAAAGAAAGCAAAGAGTACTTGTTTGCAGATAGGAAAGGGAGATGTCAAATTTAGCAATGACGTTTGATCATTTGACAGGGTTTGATTTTGTTCTTGATTGTGTTCATATTGAGAAAATATACAAAATGGCTGGTCTCCGCCAGCATTTGATGTGAGCTATTTAAAACTGTATTCTTAGTTTAAAGACGAGTGGAAAAGACAAATTTGTTTAAATAGTCATGTATTGTGTTCGGTTTTAACTTATTTCTTCTCTTTTTTAATGTTTGCACCCTCTCAAATTTTCCAGGTAATCATCATGGAATGAAGTCTTATGGCAGAGGAGGAAATAACAATTCAAACTTCCAGAAAAGAGAATCAAGCCCCAGAAAAATTGACAGAGGTGGAAAAAGGGGAGCTAATTCAAAAAACAGTGAATGTTTCAGTGCTCCTGTTGATTCATTTTTGCAAGAATTTGACTTTGAATCAAATCTAAAATTGTTCAATAAGAAAGCAGTCTTCCAGGAAATAGAAAACAGCTTCCCAGACTTGTGTCTTGAGTCAGATCCCAGGGGAGAGACAAAATATAGACACGATGAGAACATACTTGCCGGGGAGAGTAACAATAGCACATCTGAAGTGAAACAACAGATTCAAGTTCCAGAGTCTAATCCTCAACTTTATTATACGGGTATGCTCTGCTCCATACTCTATCTTGCTGGATGCATGCTTTTCGCCATTTTTGTGTATTTTATTTTGTTTTGTAGGGGTTTTTTTCTAACCCGTACGTTGTAATGCCCAACCATTACTTGACCTAAATTGGAATTTATTAGATTTTGATACTTGTCTTTACCTAAACATTGTTTTTCTCTTTCTTACTTCTTTGTTAAAAGTGGCTAGAGCTTTTTATAATACAATATTATACAATATGTAATTTATCCTCATTAGTGTTCTATTGCTGATTGTTGTGCATCAAATTATTGTATTTTCTTTCAAGAATTAATTATTATTTTTTTTATTAACTGTTCTTTTTTGGGGGGGGCTTCCTTGTATTTGCAGACAATGGTTTAGTTGTTCCGTCGATCAGTTTATCGCTGAGGGACAAAGTGTGCCAGGCGGCGGATAATGCAGGACTCACATTCCCTCGCCAGATGGAGTCATTTGGAAGGGCAGCAAGTGAAGTCATCATGCAGTTGATAGGGGGAAGTCACAGGTAGGTGGAAGGAAATATATAATAAATTTGGAAAATCTTTGTTATTTGTTTGGTGTTTGTATGTTGGGGGGGTTGGGTTTTTTTAAAATAAATTTGGAGTGGGGGTGAGGGTTAGTTGTTACATAGATAGTAGTTTTGATAATGAAGATCACATAATAAAATCATACCTTTCTGGGTCATTATCATGTCATACCTTGAATAAGGAAAACACATGCAGAAAATGTAAAAAGACCTTATATCACATAAGAAATGAGTTTGGTAATCTATATCTCATTGCTTTCTTACTTCTTATCACAGAATCCAGCCCAAGAATGATCACCAGACACCTGTGGTTGTGTTCCTGTGTGGAGCCCACGAGCAAGGAGGGCTGGGTGTGTGCACTGCTCGCATCCTAGCCTGCCATAACGTCCAAGTGACCATCCTTATGCCCAACGCTGGCAACATTCCTGAGCTTGTCACTAAAGAGGTCGATTTGTACAGGATGTGTGGTGGAGTGCTCATCCACTCTGTGAAACGTGAGACGATGAATATTATTTATGTTTGCCCTTGAGTTTGTTGCATTTTTCATAACCAGTAGGCATACTTTAAGGATTGTTGTTAGGGAATTTTATATGTATTAGAATTTTTGTCTCCCTTCATGATTTAGTATGTAATTCTGAACTGGTAGCTGACACAGACAAATATAGTTCTAAAGGTACTTCATTTAATTCAACAAAGTCTGATTCAAGTATTATCTGATGACTGATGAGTAAGAGACAAGTACCATTAAAACTGTTGATTTCGCTTGCAACCCTGCAGTATTATTTTCTTTCTGTGGTTATTTTATTATTAAATGAAGTGAATTGGCTAACTTTAAAAGTAAAACTCCATAGCTTGTAAAACCGCTTTTTTTCATTTTACACTTAAGTTTTGCCTCTGTAGAGCATTACTACTTTTGGTAGTCTGCTTCAGCCATGGAATGTCACTGATTTTCACTTTCTCACTTTGAGGCATAATGATATAATAATTTACGATGCATAACAGATCTAGCTCGTTCAAAAACAAGCTTTCATGTGATTTTTTTTCCAAAAAAATTGAACACACAGATCAGATAATACTTTCTTCATAAGATTTGGCATTGGAAAATGGTTTTCATTTAAATTATCAATTGATTTATGGTGCTCGTGCTGCTATAAGTGAATTTGATGGAAATATCTATGGAGTTTTCAGAGAAAGGATTTTTAGTCAAAATAAACTTACATTTGAGAAAATTTAGACTGACTTGGATACAAGGGGGTCTAGAACTTGAGGAAAAATTTATTTTCCCAACCATAAACATTTTGAGTGATTAATTATAAGAGTTTGCTCTCAATTTTTTTGGTCCTATTTTTATGGAGTGTACCCCCTTACTTGGAAAAGGGGGCTCTGTGGTATCTTCTAAGAGGCTGAATGGTAAAAACATTGATATCTTCTGCCAATTGGCGGAATTCCGCCATTTTTGCCTACTGCCAGGTTTTTCCTCTTTTTCCGCCACAAACGCAATTTGATGATGGAAAAAAAATTTACTTTATCTCTTCTTCCAGTCAACTGACCGACTTGGCTGTACCAAATGTTATTGTCAGTCAGTGCGCATTTCACAGAATCAGGTCACAGATTTCATAAACTATATCTCTCTCTCTCTCTCTCACTCTCTCTCACTCTCTCTCTCTCTCTCTTTCTATCTATATATCTATCTGTCTATCACAAAACCACACACCTTGTCTCTCCCCCTGTCCATCTTCCCTCCCCATAGCCTTCTTTCTTGTCTGCCAATAACCCCTGACCCCTATCAATCAGCCCATTTGGTTCTCCATAACTCTTCACACACCCCTCCCATCGTACATCTCCTGCTCAATCCCTGCTTACTACCTCCCCCACCCCCTTCCCATTTCCTTTCTTCTTACTCCTTAGCACACTCACTTCCTTGCCATCTCTCCCCCTCTCCTTCCTTCTTTTTATGTCCCATGTCTCCATTCTTTTACTCCTGTAATTTTTGATAGCATCCCTCTGTCATTCTGGAAGCCACGCATGGTTATACAATATACATATACACATATACCTTCCCCAGTGATCAGCGAAGTGCTTTTGTGTGAGGTAATTTGATGTCCTTTATCTGTTGTTCCATTCTCTCTGAGACTTTTTCCTTTTTGACTCCTACATTTGATTCATCCTAGTGCTCGTAATTTCTCTGTGCTTTTAATTCATGTAAAATGAAGGAATTAACCAAAAAGAAAGTATGCATGTGAAACAAATCGACCGGAATGTAAACATTAAATGTAGATGCGATTGATTGGACCAAACGGTTGCGCTAAAGATAAATAAAGGAGAATTTACTATTCAATATGCATATTCAATCATGAAAGTGGACATAGTGACATAGCTGAAAAAGCACTGTGCAAATATTGTGACACATTTTATCACTTATTCAAGCCGAGGTAAGGATTCCATTTGAATTCACCTTAAAAATCAACCAAACATCGCTTAGATCGACCATCGACAAACCAAGTGTTGACTTTCGTATAATAACGAATCCACTGCTGTTATCCCTCTTTATTGGGTTAAGAAGAAATTGACAACTTTAACCCTATTAGATCTATGGATCTAAACATTCGCCCCTACCGCCTAATTTATAATGGGATGATAAGGGAATTATTGTTGGTTTTGCGCATATTTCTGAGGTGCCGGAAATTTTCCGCTTTTTTTTTTGACAATTTGCTGCTATCATCACTGTAAAAATACTTTTTTCCTCTATCCAGGCCTTCCAACAACTATTGACCTGGTAGTGAGCGCCCTGGACTCACCTCTCCACCCCACCCTGAGCCTGCAGTCATGGTACCAGTCCATTCTCAACTGGAACATCACCAGTGACATCCGCTCTCCTATCCTGGCTCTTGACCCGCCACCTCAAGGACCAGGTCTACAAGCAAAGTATGTTGCCCGTATTTTGAATGCTTTGCCATTTAGTTAAGAGACACTTCATTCATTGCCTTGTTTTCGCCAACTGATTTTCTACTGCTATGACTACTGACAGGAAGTGATGGATGAGTCACCAATCTTATTTACATGCCTGCTGCATAAAATGCGAAACTTTATATTTCAAATATTTATGATTCAATCCAATAGAATATACAGACCTGGAATACATGCAGTAGTCAGTGTTTTCTATGCTCTTTGATTCCAGTAAAATTCCATGGGTTGTGAGTGTCATTAAAGTTGGATATTAATGGAGAGCAAAATTTACTTACATTTTGGTATTTTATTGACAATCAAAGTTGATAGATTAGATAAGATAAACTTTATTATTCCAGAAGATGTAATTTACATTGTGTTCACAAGAAGATGGCTCTCCCACCCGGCCCTCCCTCCCTCCCTCCCTCCCTCCCTAAAAATAATGAGAAATTAAGTTAGGGATCATTTTAAATTTCTGACTACAGAAGGAATAAAAATATTTAACTATCAATACATGTAACCCTTTTTGTCTTTTTTTGCCAGATGGAGTCTTTGCAAGGTGTTACCTCTGTTCCAGTGCTCTACAAAATGTGGCAGTTTGTACCTGTGTGACCTGGGTATCCCTTCTGCCATCTTCCTCCAGGCCGATATCAAGTACATCTCTCCTTTTGGTGCCAAGTTTTCCATTCCATTGCATCAGTCTCAATAGAACAAGACAAGGGATGCTTGACAACCTCCCAAGACATTACTGTTGAATCTAAAGGCTAGTCATGTTCTAGAAGTATAAACTTGGAGATAATACATCTTTTAATAAGTTATTATATTATTGTTTTTGGAGTCGTAAATGAATTGGTACAACTGCTTGTTTGTTTTTATATTTGTATAAAACTGAAGTTTTGATGTTTCATTAAGATGTTTTTTTTCTAAAAGGTTAGGAAGGGAAAAGTTTCAAAGGTTTTTCTTGAAGTGGCAGCTAAACAAAGGAGATAACAATAATCTACCAGGCCAGAGGTTTTTTTCCAATCAAATCTGATTTTCATGTATTTGTCACATGGCAAAGGTTAAAAATGACTTGAAACAGCTCTATCCATAGAATTACAATTGAAATGAAGGTAAATTTATTTACCAGAGAGTGGAGCCTCTTTGACAAGATAAGAAAGGAATTGATACATTTCAAAAAAGATTACAAAGTCTGCTCTGATTAAATTTTAGGTACTCTTCAGACAAAATACAATATGAGAGGATAGGATGAAATTGTGATCAAGTCGTTATTAGAACACTTGCTCCAGAACTCAATTGGAAGAGCATGGAACCTGTAGGTTTGTGGTTTCAAAGCCCTGCACTGCTTGGTCATAACTGATGAAAACAAGCATTTTAGCAGCTGTCCTGCCCGGCACTCTGCATCATGGGAATAGGGCTAAGACTGGTTGGCCTGGTGTCATACTGTGACAAGGTGAGATATTCCGATGGGCCCTCTGTTTATGTGTGTGTGTGCAATCACTTTTACTTGTCTAGAGAGCTCCACCTATGAATAACCCAAAGGGTGTGAAAGAAGCAACCACCAACCAATATTATCAGAGAGTAATGAATAAAATCTAAAAAACCAGTCATGCAATGTTCTGTATTTCCAGTGCAAGGCTGGATGTTTTCCCATGAAATCAGTGTGCTTTCAGCTTTTGATTTTTAACATGTGCATAGAAATTTGACTGTTGTATGAAATTATGATTGGTTGATGTCTCAGCTTCACTGAGCTGTTTTATTGCTGAATTTATTTTTACTTTAAGAATATTATAAATGGAGGTAAAAATATTTTTGAATGATTATTTTGGGAAAGAAAAATTGTTCTATTTGATAAAAACCTGTGTTCATCGTTTTAACTCGTCCTAAAATGGCTTTTATCCTGGTCATGACAATCTCTTGCATAAGACATTGGTCTTTATGTATTTGTATAAAGGATTGTTTTTAGGTTTGTGGAGGTATTTATACATATATGCCTGTGTATGTGTTTGTGTGGGTGGGTCCAGTCCGTTTAATTAAATTTGTGCGAGTGTGTATTTATGAATAAATATTGCCTCTCAGTGGATTAAATTTCCATCGTAAACTGCAAAATGATGTTATGATTGATGTTGATATTAAGATTAAAATAAAAGTAACCATTTTGTGTGATTCTAAAAAATAATGTTTGTTTCTCATGGAATTACTTATTTCTTTCTTTTCTCCCAAAATTAGTCATTCTTTTGAAAAAAAAAGGGTCTTTGAACTTGTTTTATGCCTATGCTGCCCTAATTAATGCCCTGATTCCACTACAAGACCTTCCCAGCCAGGGAAGGCAATAGTAGAGACAAGTGATATAGGATTTTTCTTGAAGCCCCTGACATTGATAAATAGCTTTAACTTGGTGTAACAAAAGTTTGCATTAAAAGCACTGTAATCAAAGCCATAATATTTAAGTTCTGCTGGAATGTGATAAAACACCTGGATTTTTCGTCTCAAATTACTATAGTATGTGAAGAGAGCAACCAAAATTACATAATTTTGATACATTTTCTAATAAAACCCATTCTGATGCACTCAGTAAGATTGTCTCCCATTGGTGACAGCTCTAACGAGGAGTATTTTTTACAAGTAGATATGTATAAATAACGAAAACTACATTTTTATATGCAATCATTAAGCCCGATTTTATGAGACTGGTTTCCACATCCAAAAGATTGCAATTTATTTGATATGAAGGCATCGCTGGGCCATTTTCCTTCCTTCTTGAAGATCAGCATCCCGTCACTTTGAACTTAATATACCTCAGCATTCTTTCTAGGTTTTTTGCAGCTTGCAATACTAGATTGAGTATAACAGACAGAACTAACTTTTTTACCATGATGAGTACCCGTATGTGGAAAAAACTGTAAAAATTATCAAGGCCTTGAGGGAAATCATCACAAAAGATAATATTAGAGATTCCACCTGAGCAGTTTCTTTGCAAGGTTGTTGATGTTACTTATTGGATTAGCATGCACCTTGCACAAATTGGGCGGTTTAAGTCATTTCTTTGGTTGTGCTTGATACATCATTATAATTTTTGCACAAAAAATGTTGATAATTTTTCCACATTCAAGCAAACTTAATTAATATCTTTATCTATCTACAATGCTTTTATTTCAATTTTGTTTTTTGGTGGAAACTACTTTTTTTTGTAAGACAAATACTCTGATAGTTCATGAATATAATTTTATTGATGGCAATGTACTATTGCCTGTTTTTAATCTTGTTTTCCTTTGGTTGCAATTTACACTTATCTTTTTCACATTGTTTCTGCTCTTTCATCATTGTTTTATATGTTTATTGACACTTTCACCTCCACTTCAAAATCATCGGAGGTTGATTTCATATTGTTTTGGAAACAGTGTATTATCTCATTTTCATTCCCTTCTTGACTTGGATTCATATAATGTAAATTTTTAATTAGCCTTGCAGTTATAATAAAGATCCTTTTGAATTGTTTTTGAGTAACAGACCGAATGTAAAGTGTACTTAAAACTGTAGGATGGATGCACCTGCTTTTGTATGTTGATACGAGCTTGAAACAAATGTTACATTGGATTGTTTTATTCCTCATAATCTGTGCTGACATTTTTATGCTGTACAATTTTTAGGAAACAAATTGATCTCATTGTTGCGGCTGAAAAGGGAAATACATAATACACCTAAAATTTGTCAGTATTCTGTTTTTTGGAGTTGCCATGAATAATGATACAAGAGATGGTAGTTAAGTATTTGACATGATTAGTCACAATGAAATACCTCTATTTATTATGTTGACATTCCTTTCTGTCTCAACATAATCTATGTGACATTTGTATATTATGTAAATAATTATAACTCAACGCGCATGGCTCATGGGCGGGCGGTTGGCAGGCGCCTCTGGTGGGCGCTACCTCTGTTTCTTATCTTTTGGCTTTATCTATCATCTTGCATTTTCCAGCACTCTCTCCAGTGCTCCCTAACAAGTATACACACACAGCTGATTTGTATCTGTTAGCTCAGTCTTGGTCCTGCTTGTCGTCCCAACAGACGTATGGTCATCCCCCATGTTTTGCACAATGGTACCTTACTACAGGGTCACTTGCTATCTAGAAGGAATGACTATGTTCATACACAAAGGGTGGTAGAATATCCTGGGTCTCCGTAGACCATAATAGTGCATGATGTGGGTGGTAGCCATCATCTGTTTGTGTGTCCTGCTTTGTGGTTGTGAGAGGTGATATTTTTTTCATGTAAATCACCTCTTTGTCACCTTTTTTGAGAGATCAATATTTTTTTTCATTGTAAATTTAAATCATCTCTCTGTGAAATTTCCCTGGCAGGGTCAATGTCTGGCTATTCTTTTAACTAGCCTATCATCTTACTTACTTTACCTCTGGGCGCTTATATGACAATAGCAGTTGCAAGCGCCCTAAAACTCTCAATAAACAAACAAACAAATAAATGGCTCGTGGGCGCTACCTATGATTCTTTTCTATCCTCTTTTTCCGGCACTCTGTCCAATGCTCCCTAACAAGCATACACATACAACTGTTTCTGTAGCCTAGTCTTGGTCCCGCTATTTCTCCTAGAAGACTTTTGGTCATCCCCCATTTCTTGAACATGATGGTACCTAACTGCAGGGTTACTTGCTATCTAGAAGAAAGAAGTACTTTCGTACACAAAGGAGGGGTGCGGGTGGGGTTAGAATATCCTGGGTCTCCCTGGACCAGAACACATTATGTGGGTGATGGCCATCAATGGTTTCTTTGTCTCTCTCTTCTTTGTGATTTTGAGAGATGATGGTTATTTCATTGTAAATCAACTCTCTCTGAATTTACCACTGGCTGTTCTTTTTATTCATCTATCCTCTTACATATCCCGTGGCGTTTATATGACCTTCACGGATGACAGCTTCCTAAATCTCAATAAACAAAACAAAACAAACAGAAGAATAAATAAAATATGCTTGTAAAAAACGGGATTTTTTTAGCGTTTGTTATACATTAGAATCTTAACTTTTATTAGAAACACTTTCAGCAATATCTGTACACAAGCTTATTGCTATAAAGCACAGAGGTCCTCTCTTTGTTTGAGAAGTCCTTTAAACTGCTTGTCTCAGATATTAGAAATGGACGTAAGCCGAATCTGGTCTTCCTGGACAGGTTGCATTTATGTGTAAAAAAGCCTGGTTCAATTTTTTTATCAGGACGTCATTTTCATTTGAACCAAACTAGTATAGTATGTACAGAATTCAAACTATTATTTTTATCTCATTTTCAATAGATGATGTTTTTCATGTATATCCAACAAGTGTGTATGGTTGTGGGGAGTTGATTTGAAGATTAATTTCCTTTATTTGTGGTTTTAAAAGTAATTTTAAAGATTTTACCATCTTCACAAGAAACTCCACATTATAAAGTGCCATTCTTCTTAATATTTGTATTTTGTAACCAATAATGTGCAAGTGCTGTATTTAATAATGAGTGATACACATGATATTGATTCCACACTACGAGACTTGTACTTGTGTCAGTGTTTTTCTAAAGATCATGATTTGTAATTGCTGATGACAAAAACAGCCGTTGCTGTAAAAGTCGATACAAAGTTATGTATAATTCACTGTATTCATTATTTTGCTTTCAAAATGTCTCTTTTATTTTGCTTTAGGTAATTGAGAGCAAAAGCTAAAACCCATTCTTGTTGGCGGTTGGTGGGTGCCACTTCTGACTCTTCTCTTGGCTTTACCTATCATCTTACTTTTTCCAGCATTCACTCAAGTGTTCAAGCATAGACTCACAGCTGTTTTGTATGTTTGCTTAGTCTTGGTCCTGCCTTTTTTCCTAACAGATTTAGGCCATCCCCTATCTTTTACATTTTGGTACCGAATTACAGGGTCACTTGCTATCTAGGACTGGGTACTTTTATACAAACGGTGGCAGAATTCCTGTGTCTCCCAGGACCATAATGCATGATGTGAGTGGAAGCGGTCATCTGTTTGTGTGTCCTCTCTGTGTTCATGAGAGATGGGTTTGTTTTTTATTCATTGTTAATCAACTCTCTGTGAAACATCACTGGCAGGGTCAAAGTCTGGCTGTTCTTTTCAACTAGCCTACCAACTTACTTACCCCTGGGCGCGTATATGACCATAGCAGTTGTAAGCGCCCTAAAACTCATAAACAAACAAAGCTCAATAGCAAAGCAAAAAGTGCTCTAAAACTCAATATACAAACAAAACCCATTATTGTAGTTATCTATGATTAAGTAAACATTTCTTTTAGTTGTTTAAGTATTTTTCACAGTATTGTGAGATGTACTCATTTATCAATCCAACTGCATTTGTTGCATTGTTCATCTTTCTATGTTCCACAATATTTGTTCCTTTTGATGTGTGCACTATAAATGCTATATTCAATTCATTATATATTTTAGTCTCCTTATGTTGTGTGTTTCCGTTGTGTGTGACTTTTGGGTTTTTATTGATGTGTTGTTTAGAGAGGGGGGGGGAGGGTTAATAGTTTAGCATTCTGTTCTCTCTTTTTACTACTTCCATCATTTTACCTTTCCACTTAGGTGCTGATATTATCTCTGTTATTAAAATCACCCTTAAACTGGCCAAAGGATCTTTGATTTATGAAGACATTCATTCCCTGATAACTTAAATAGTGCAGGAATCACTTAAGTTGTCTATCACCTGTATTTGTGAGGCCATACTTCTTATTTATGTGTGTGACACAATGACATATATAGTTATTGCATTTTCATCTTTTCTTTATCATTCTGTCATTATTTGAATCCTGATTGGGGTATAACTCCTGTCATAATGTCATGAACTACAAGAAAGTATTTTATTCTCGATTGGAAATGGCTATGGGAGAGAGGTTTTGTTCAAATCTTTATCCCACAAAAGAAAAAAGAATTTGCGGATACACAAAGATCCAACTCACCAAAGAAATTTTTGAAAACTACCTCTTTAAGTTTTGGCTTCACCTGTCCTCTCTGCACCCACTAACTGTTCTCTTACACAAGCATGTACACCTAGCTGTGTATCTGTTAGTTCAGTCTTGATTTTGTTTGTTGTGCCAACAGAACTGATCATCCCCTGGCCCTCTATGTTTTACTTAACTACAGGGTCACTGGCTATCTAGAAGGGTGGTAGAATATCCTGTGTCACCCTTGACTAAATTTTTTTTTCTCAAGTGCATCACTTTGTGAACTCTTTTAAGAGGTGATGATAGTTTTTATATTGGTGAAACATCCTTGGCAGGGTCAGATAACAATATACTTTATTGATCCAATATGGGAAGTTATGAATCTGGCTGTTCTTTTAATTTACCTACCATCTTAGTTACTCCCTGGCATTGATATGATTTTGTCTTAGGGTAATGCGTTCAGGTCTTGTTTTCATTTTTTGCCCTGTCAGCTTCTAAGATGAAGGATACTTGAGGAATGAGAGTCAGCTCTTTTTTTCTTTGCTTTTACACATTTTGGCCTAGAGTATTATCATGAACAAAAAAATTTCATTACAAAAAATGTTCATAACATGAGTACCTCAGTCTGAAGGGTGCAGTTATTGCGAAGAAATTACTTATTCTTATGAGTGTAAATAATATTCTTATGTCTTGATAAGTTTATTGTAAATGACCACCAAGTTGCATTTATATCCTAAGAAATTGACTGTTTTTGTTGGGTTTTTGTGGGGTTGTTTTTTACTTGACTGATTGCTGATCATTACCTTTTTTCCTGTCAACCTATATATCATATCAAAGTTAATACATGTTTACAATTGTTTTGCTTTGAATCTTAGGTCCAATATATTTAAGATTTATCTCTATATATCATGTATCAGTATTTTTTTAAAATTCTAATTTCTTTTTTCATTTCTTGATCTGAAAGGACTGGTTTTTGTTTTTCTTTCTCAGAAGTGCACAGACTATTCATTTGAATGATTTCAATGTCCATGTCGTAAGTTGTGGGCCTCTGGTAGGCGCTACTTCTTTTTCTATCTTTTGGCTTTATCTTTCACCTTACTTTTTCCAGCACTCCCTCCAGTGCTCTCTTAACAAGCATACACATACACAGCTGTTTTGTGTCTGTTAGCTCAGTCTTGGTCCTGCTTTTCATCCCAACAGACT
>JAUEKZ010229699.1:5187-21324 GCA_031471865.1 Melibe leonina
GAGAGAGAGAGAGACAGGAAGGAAAATAGAAAAACATTAGTACTTTAAAAAAAATATAAACAGGATTGCATGTAATTTTCTTGCTTGTCACAGACAAACTTGACCGAGGGATCTTGAAATGAGGTGAAGTGAGTAAAGTAAAAAGTAAAGTGAGGCTTACAAACTCAGCGTGTCTAGGCGAAGGCGGAGAGAGAGAGAGAGAGAGACAGGAAGGAAAATAGAAAAACATTAGTACTTTTTTAAAAATATAAACAGGATTGCATGTAATTTTATTGCTTGTCACAGACAAACTTGACAGAGGGATCTTGAAATGAGGTGAAGTAAGTAAAGTAAAAAGTAAAGTGGAGGCTTACATAGCGCTGATACCCACGAATTTTTGTGTTCATTGAGCTTCACACTTTGTACTTCCGCCGGCTAACAGGGAACATTGAAACATAAAAGACAAGACAAGCGCATGTTAGGCGTAGGTATAGGATTGATAATAGACGATTTTAATGGGGACAAGGAATCTGCCAGGTTGAAGAGAAAATACCAGAATCTAAATATATCAGTGACACTTTCTAACTTTTTGTTTATAAAACCCTTGAAGAAAAGCAACAAGCCGAATTCTACTGATTTACAGATCTTGCTCCTTAATTTTTTTCTAATCATTTTTCCTTTCAGTGATATACAATTCATCAAAAACAAAGAACTACACGCGTATGTTTGTATTTTATGCTAACCCAAACAAGGAAAACTGATTTTCACAACCTGAACATTTCCTTCCCAGTGGTGATAGTAAAAACTTTAAATTGCGGACCAATCAAATCTTAACAGAGAATTAATGCAACTGAGCTAAAATGCACCCTTGCAGAGTACAAAACCAGCTGTGTTATTAAGGAAAAGGCTCTACTTCTATTGAGCCGTGTTATGTAAATATACCCATAAGGGAGAATTACAATCTGAGCAAAGCCAAGCCAAAGATATGTTGAAAAAGGATAAGAAAATAAAGAAAAGAAAATTCAGGTTTGTAAAGGTTTTGGTTTAAGGGATTCATAAAAATGAAGATTCAAATACAAGGACAGAATGTGTGTCCCAGCGAAATTCTTCATCTAAATACTCACTGTGATGAACAACTTCCAGAATGTCCTTTTCGAAGCATTTCAGGAATTGCTCTTTCAGTTGCTGGGCCACAGCTTGCTCAGACTTCATGGCTGTCTCATGGGTCAGGTTGATATGGCCAGTTGCTCTACAAGTCCATATGCTTTGGGCATACAAATCTTTGCGCTTTTCAAATTCACTAGAGAGAGAAAAAAAAAGTGTACAAGCCAATGATAAAGAAATATCTTTCGAGAAGAACAGTCATTACGAGATATGACGGCAGAAGTTGTTTGTAACACCTTTAATCATTGGTGGGCAGCTTTTGAATTCAACTTTAATTTCTCCTGTTGGATCTGTTGCCAAGACAATATTTGCCAAACTCACAAGACAATATTTGCCAAATTCACAACAAAAATTGACATTCTAAAAATGGCACAAATCACAAGACGTCTTGAAATTAAAATTGTGTAGAATTCATTTCAATCCATGTGGATACAATTTTCTATGTATTTTCTGGCTGATGTGTTAGCTTATTTTAATCATTTTAAGTTATCTTGTGGTGATTTCATATTTTGTGTATTTAAGATAAGTATTTTCAATTCTAATTTAAAAACCATTGCAAAAGATTTCAAAAAGTGCCATAGTTTTTCAACAACAGCATTGTTTTACGTGCCGATGCGCCTAGTTGTGTAACATGTGGATGCCATACACATTGAGCTTGGTTAAGATAGGGAGAGGTGATCAAAAGGCTTTTCGCTGCCCGTCCCATGAATCAACAAAAATTTACATCAAGGACTGATACTGGGAACAGGGAACAATATTTAAATCTGAAAGACATTGTCCGCCTGCTTTTTCTGTGAAGGATTTAGTTGGTTTAAATGGTGAGACAGTAGTGCAGTGGTTGAATACTTCAGAGACATATGTTCTTATCACCTGACAAGCAATCCTTGTCAGATAGAGGAGGCCGGTTAGTGAGAGTGGATGAAAGCCTTTTCTAGCATTGTACAAGAACGTTATATATCTGGGGGTGTGTGTAGAAATTGGACATGTCTCAATAATAACAATAATACAAAGTTTTTATAATGCGCTTTACCCCGTTTACAACAGGCTCAAAGCACAAATGTACAATTTCCAGGCCAATAACATTGAACATTGGAGGTTACACTTGACAGGGATGGTAAAATTCATACATTATTACATCGGATAATTTTCAAACAAAGCCTATAAGAAGTTTTCAACATGGGAGATTACGAATAAAATGAATGATGATATCAAGTCTAACAAACTTGGAAGACATTGAACAAATGAGATTTTTAAAAGGTCTTAAAAGTGTCTCGTGAGGGAATTCCAAAAATTGAAATGACTTCTCGCCAGTTTTAAGAAGCATAGTTGGTTTGTGATCGTAGGTTTCTGTTTGGGGTATATGTATTAATTAGCTCATTAATATATTCAGGACCGTCTGCATGCGAGCACCTCTAGACAAGTGTACATATTTTATATTCAATTCGTCTATTAACAGGAAGCCAGTGTAGTTTGTGCATTAATTTCTTAGCAGATGAATACCTGCTTTTCTTATAAATTATTCTGGCACATTATTCAATAGTAACTGATACAATAAAAATCAAAGTATGGCTAAGTTTAATTTACTTTTAATATAGATCTCTATAGATCCAACTTCTAACATATAAACTATAGACTACAACAATTTGGGCAAACAATAGCCAATCTCTGGTAAACCTGGATCTGGTGTTGGCAATAATTAACAGCCATCGTGGTGTACAGGGAATCAGTACCTACAGGTTATTGCTGGAGCATGTTCTAATATCTGGGACATTTGCCTGCCATAATTGTTTCCTTTGTCCATTGAAATGGGGTTCTCTCTCTCTAAAATTTGCTGTTAGACAGACTGTACACGGAGTCCTAGGTCTAGTTGTGTGACTACAAATAATTGATTAGACCCTGCAAACAAAAAACACAGAGAACATATTATAATGTATGGCAATAACCTGATGATCTTGACAGAACAGGCGGGAGGAAAAAGGGGGAACCCACAAGGTTAGATAGAGATTCTCAAGATCCAGAGAGGTCTATGAATCATGAATGAGATTTTCTCTTACTTATTTGGCTACCTATCCTATCCTGTATTTTACTGGATGACAGTTTAAATACGTAACATTGAGGTTCAAATCACAAAAATATTGCAAATCTAAGGAAAGATCGATTTAATTAAAGCATTGATATTCCATTTCTCCCTTCAAAACCATGAGTCTTGGAATAGACGTCTAGGACAATGAAAAAAATGCAAGGAAGCAGGATAGGTTACCTCTCTGATGAGAACCGCTCTTTCGTGTGAGATATTGTGAAGACAGGGCCTGTTTGGTCTGACTTCACCTGGGACCCTTGAGAAAAGGGTCTTTTGCCAAGTAGTGGCATTGGAACGTTTATATTTTATTTGATGTCAATTTGTCCCAAAATAATCCTTAAAATTTGTGGCGCGAATAGCGGCATTGGTGCAAAAACTCCGTGGTAAAATCAATCTAACCGGATATTTATTTATAGTTTACATTTGTGACGGTAGGTTCAAACAAGCAGGCGCTCAGGTGTAATCCCAATACAGTTTTCCCATATAAGCTTTTCAAAGCCGCCAATTTTCTATGTTTAGCAGTGAACAAAACAATAGCGTGCTACCTTACCCATGCTTTTTTTGTATTCGTAGGGTCAATGTAGAATACCATTCCTGAAATTTTCATACATCATTACTTAATAAGATTATTTCAGTTTGGAAACTCTGCAAAAACATCAGCCAGCAATATATCACATTCGATTTCAGTCATTATTTACCCTCAGTCTTCAAAAATAAACATTTTATTTTTTACTACATCTAAATTTAAAAATCATTCATTTCTATGGAATACGGGAAAAAAAATTAAACTCGGTTTGTGTAACTTTGAGATAATTGCGCACTTCAAAAAGTCAATAACTTTTTGTAAATATTCCTGGCATAAAGAACACATGACGCTTATAACGATTGCCAGTTTGTAATAGACATTAAACATTTTACTTTGTTTTTGATCCGCCTCTCTATTCTATTTTCATTGAATGAATTGAATATTTCTAAGACAAGCATTATGCATAATTTTTTTCGACTCAAAATGGATCATCTGCATTCAAATTTTGAATGTAAATGACAACTTAACTATTTATGAAGGATTGATATGAAATATAATATTCATTAGTTGTCTAGCCTATTTTAAAAGTTTTCAGTAAATTTTTCATGAATGGAAAATGTATCTCTCTAAATTTAAATTTTATAATTTAAAACAAAGTTTTGATGCGGATGAACACAGAAAAGCATTTTGGTGTTTCTATAATATATTTAGTTCTAAAATGTACAAATACCTGGTATTGACGCGTATCTCCATTTCTTTTGTAATGGAAAGACTCTCAATGACAAATAACGACCATTTTAGCCCGTTAGCATTTTGTTATCGAGAGTATCAAAGTATAATTTACGCATGTATGTGTATGGCCACCATAGAGCTAAATGTACGCAGAGATAAAGAAAAGGATACAGGCAGGCTGGAATAGCTGGAGAAGAGTGACTGGTCTCTTGTGCGACAAAAAAGTGTCAGACAAGGTGAAAGGGCAACTCTATTAGCTAGTCGTCCGCCCATCCCTCTTATATGGAATGGAGACACTCCCTATGACAGACAGACAGGCTGGAGTCGGAACTTGAAGTGACAGAGATGAGAATGTTGAGATGGAGCCTCGGCCTGACAAGACTGGATACAGTCAGAAATGAAAAAGTCCGCCAGATCTTGGGTGTAGCGCCAATCGCAGAGAAATGGAGAGAGAGCAGGTTGAGATGGTTCGGGCATGTTGGAAGAAGGGAAGATGAGTATGTTGGAAAGACACACAAGAAATAGAGAGTGAGAGGAAGAGAGGGACAGAGATTGAGAGTGAATGAGAGAGAGAGAGACTGTGTGTGTGTGTGTGTGTGTGTGTGTGTGTGTGTGTGAGAGAGAGAGAGAGAGAGAGAGAGGCACACACAGAAATAGAGAGTGAGAGAAAGAGAGAGACAGAGAGTGAATGAGAGAGAGAAAGAGAGAGACAGAGAAATAGAGAGAGAGAGAGAAATAGAGAGAGAGGCAGAGTGAGAGAAAAAGAGAGAGAAACAGTGAGAGAGAGAGAGAGAAAGAGGTCTAGAGACACAGAGAGAGAAAGAGATATAGAGACAGATAGAGACACACAGAGAGAAAGAGAGAGAGAGAGAGAAAAGAGAGAAATCAATTCAAAGATGGAGATAGGGGGCTTAATTAATGGGTCGAAGTTAGGGTAGGGACCTGGTCATGGAGAAGGGGCCATTGTATTGTCAATAGGCTATAGCTTAACTTAAATGGTTTTGTTTATCACACATTATCTATGGAATTGTCAGACCCAGAATCACGACTGACAGATTGTGCGCAAATGAGGTGGCAAGAAACGTAGCATTGCTGAGCCCGAAATAAATGTTTTTTTAAAGTGAAAAATGTCCCTTGGATGATGTGAATGTCTTCATCCCGTGCATGGTTGTTCTTTTGAAAAAAATGAAGCATATTATTGTTGTAGTATTGTTTAAAAAATAATTAAAGTAAGATTGTAGTGTTCATAAAATAATGAATGAAACAGAGGAGTAAAGATGTATGCGAATAATTTTGATAGTGAAGGCTAGTATTCGATAGCGCTAATTTTCTTGGTATCTAGTTGTACCTGTTATAGATACACTGGTAAAACTTTTGTAACACTGCAATTGATGATAATTATATGATCTATCTAGATTAATATAGGAACATTTTATATCAAGTGTCTTTACAAGAGATGTAAATCTAAAAATCGCATGACAGCTGCAGTTGCCTTTTGATTCTAAAGACCGAAGCGAGTTCGTATTGTAATCAGAGTTCTATTTTAAAGCACGATCCGCAGACTGCTTTCAACAAACATACAACATGGCCGCGCCCTCATCGAACATGGTACCCTCAGACGTTGCAGACATCATTCAGCGTCTTTATGATGTTGAAGCTGTTAAATTTGGGGACTTCACTTTGAAAAGTGGAATTCAATCCCCTATATACTTTGATCTCAGAGTCATGATCTCCTATCCCCAAATAATGGTGAGTTTAGAGGATTAATAAGTGGACAAACCGGGTTGGTTGTTCCGTTGATTGGAATATAAATATAAGGGAGTGATTATTATCACACACTTGCGAATAACACACTTTCTTATTCACTGTCCCCAACCACCCCCTGCCCTTCTGATGAAGTAGCACTATCAAAAGTCTTTTGATACCTCACAACCTCACAAACACTACTCTCTCCATTTCAAGTTCAACCAACAAGACCATCTTTACTAATGAACAAATGTCGGGTGGAGGAGGCAGTTGTCGTTATTCTCACTCATATAAGCAAATAAGAAAATTTCTTATTCTCACCAAAACTGTGAACAAGTCAATTCTGAGTAAATTTCTTATTCCCAGTGCCTGACACTCTTCGGTTTCTGATGTCCCGCCGCCATGATGGATGTTTATTATTGCCAACACCGGAATATGGTGGCCAGATAAATTTACACTGTTGGCCAAGTTGCGTTTATGAAGTGTGCCATGTTACATTTTATGAAGGACACCATTTGACAGACGGTTGACAGATGTCAAATGATGACAGTTGGGACAGTCGAACTTACTTGTTCTTGGTATCCACCGAGCCATCCATTCATCCAGCTATCCTTTCTTCCATTCACCCATCCATCCACCCACCGACCAACCCACCCATCCATTCTTCCATCCATGCACCCAGCCTCCCATCAACCCACACCCTTTTTGTGAATAATTACCAATCTATAAGAGGCTTACAATTGCTTCACTTTTCTTGAATTTTTCATTTCTCAGATAGACGTAGCCAACTTGTTATGGGCTAAAATAAAGTCCTGCTCCTTCCAGAGTGTGTGTGGGGTGCCATACACAGCTTTGCCCATTGCCACTGTAAGTTTTTGCTTTGCATAATTTTCAATTGTCATCAGTAAAGGTCTTGTTGTATTTCTTTATTGACTTCAAGATTCTATGTATAATAACATAGTATAGTATATAACTAATCCAGCCAATTTGGCTTTTAATGCCTTTGGTGATCTTTGGTGTCCAGTTTTAGATATTATTTCGCCTCTTCTTTGACAGGGGTTGGGGGGGGGGGGTGGGAGGGGCGCAAATAACATAATTGATTTTTTTCTTGTGTATTCATGTTTAGGTTAGGTAGCCCACATGGTAGGAACTACTGTCACTGTATCTCACTGCTGTAAATTATAGCAATAACCTCTCACACTCCTCCCCCTGTCACCCTTCCCACTTCCTCCCAAAGAGAGAAAGCCATCTTTTTGTGAACACAATGTTTGTAATTTCCATCTTCTGGATTAAAAAAGTTTTATCTTATCTTGTCCCATCCCATCTCACCCCACCCACACCTCCACCCTATAATCCTTTGCACACAGTTGATGTCTGCCTACCACCAAGTTCCTATGCTGATTCGGAGGAAAGAGGCCAAAGGCTATGGCACAAAGAAGTTGATTGAGGGAATATTCAAAGATGGGGACGTGTGCATGATTGTGGAGGATGTGGTTTCCAGCGGGTCAAGCGTCTCAGAGACGGCCCAGGTAAGGGATGGGATCACCATAACGTTACTCAATGACTAAGCATGCTCATTGCTATCCTGTAATTTCATTTCATTTGTCGTAGAAGCATTGCATGATTTCGTTTTAGGGTTATTTCTTGAAGGAGGCATTGCGCTGCCAAGAGCAAACTGCTCGCAGACAAAGGGATTTGTCAACGACGACAACATTCTATCCTGTAATCTTGGAAAGACCAGTCCCCTCTCTGTAAACTCTGCCGGGTCGTGTAGGAGATGGTGCAGCCTCACCTGCACAAGTGCCACAAACTGACGTCTAAAAGGAGAGAGCAAATAGACTTCGAGCCAAAACAGGTACAACGGCAGCCATCATGCATAAATGGCACCTACTTAGACTCTCCTACCGGCACCCACCTGGAGACTATCCACAAGATACAGATCACCTTGTTTTAAACTGTCAGATGACAAAACTGAATTGGAGGCTGTGCAAGCGTGCATGCATTCAACGATGAATACAAAATATGGCTCGAAGAGCTTTCACTGGAGGTTTGAATTTAGAACGCCATACGATACTACTACTAGAGAAAAGAGCTCTGCTATTCAGGCTTTTGGCATATGCCAGTCCACTGAAATCTTATTTATCTAGTATACGATTATGTGAATCTTGAATATTTTGTATTTTCATTTTGGTTAGAAACGGACCTTGCTTTAAAAGGGGTAATATTAACAGGCATGAATAAAACAAAATGACGCTATTGACATTTTGGCCCAAGGCCTTTTTCCTTCAGGACAAACAACAAAAATAACGTTGCCTTTATTGGGGTAAGCGATAAAATTTTAGACTTGGGGTTTTACCTTTTTGTCTTTTTGACAAAAAAAGATGGGGATGGGGGCGCAAAAGCTCACTTGGTAGAGCATCAGACTGTTGTGCTGAAGGTCCTTGGTTCAATCCCCTTCAAAGGCGGAATTTTTTTCCAGGACCAGAAAACCCCACTATCGACCCAGCAGTAAAATGGGTTTCTGGCCCTCCATAAAGCAGTGTCTTTGTCCCGCAAACAAATTGTAACACGCCTAACAGGCGCTTGTCTTGTCCTATGTATTTCAATGTTTGCTGCTGGCCGGGAAAGTAAAAAGTGTAAAGTGCGATGAGCATTCGTGGATATCAGCGCTAAGCCTCTACTTAGACTTTTTTTTTTTTCCTTTTGGGGCTGTCAATTCTGTATGATAATATTCCCGTGTATAATTCTACTACTTATGAGCTCTTTTCTCCCTCTGACCTTTTTTTTCAGACTCTTTGCTCTGCAGGGTTGAAGGTCACAGATGCTGTGGTGTTGTTGAACCGAGAGCAGGGTGGCCCTGAGAAGCTGTCAGCTGAAGGTATCCAGCTACACAGGTGTGTTTGGTCGGATTGGGTAGAAAAGAGTCAAACTTGATAATATGCAGTGCAGAAACGAGACAAAGCCAAAGAAAAGCAGAAAAATGGAAAAACAGAAAATTGACCAGAGTTGGGTTCAAACCCGGAACTCAACTATGGCACCTATCACCTGATTTGGGTAGATGGGATGCTGTTATCGGTGCGGTACAGGCCTGCCATTCTGGGTTAGATAAACTTTGTGGGCTGTTGGTGGATTCCTCTGGTGGGTGTTACTCCTGTTTCTTATCTTTTGGCTTTACCTATCATCTTACTTTTCCCAGCACTCTCTCCAGTGCTCTCTAACAAGCATACACACACACACAGCTGTTTTGTATCTGTTTGCTCTTTCCTTGTGGTGTCTGTCATCCTGAAATTCAGGCTTTTGGCATGTTATGTCAGTTCACTGAAATCTGATTTATCTGGTAAAACAACAGGCGTTTCTTGAAGATTTTGTTGTATTTAGTTAATAGTTTAAGAAAAAAATTACCCCAGCTTTGGAAAAGGGTCAATGTTTTGAAAATTGAAAATGAACTCTTTTCAAAGCTTTTCATACCTCCCGTGTGTATTGTGTGTATCTAATGTTCTCTTACTGCAGCGTGTTCACCATGACGGATGTGCTGACAGTGCTCAAAGACACGCGCAACATGGACCCAGCCATGGTGGAACGGGTCGCCGCCTACATTGCCGCCAACAAGTTCAAGCCCAACGAACCCGTGCCCTCCTCGGTCAGGTCAAAGGTCAGTAGGTAGTTGTGCAGTTATGGCTGCACCGGCCCTGTAGCTTCAGTGTTGCACAATGGTACCAGACTCTATGAACAAAAACAACCTCCGCCATTTACTTACCTACCAGGTTTATATATGAAATAAAAGTGGAGGCTTAGATAGCGCTGATATCCACGAGTGCTCATTGCGCTTTACACTTTTTACTTTCATATTACTATCGTGGGATTAGGAACTGGTAGATCAGGGGTTTGTGTCCTGGCAGTTCTATACCAAGTTACAAAGACATAGATATTGGCATTGGCTGTTATTATAATCCATGGGTGCCAGACTTCCCGTGTTTTTTCAGGAGTTTCCTGAATGAGAAAACTACAGGAGGAAAATTTCATGAATGGATTGGAATAATTTTAACCAGCCAGATTTCAGGAATGGTATAGGCTGACCACTGGCACCCATGCGTGGTAATTATATGCGAAAATTTTTGACCACTGATTTTAGTAATACAACATAAGGAGGGTATGTTATTATGCGTATGAGTTCTTTCACCCATCACCCCACCAACCAAAATACTCTACACCGCCCTTATCCTTTCCTCCCTGACCTCTGACCCCTGACCCAGGAGGCCAGCTTTGCAGAGAGGGCAGACGCCTGCACCAACCCATTGAGCAGACGCCTGTTTAACATCATGGAGGAGAAAAAGAGCAACCTGGCACTGTCAGCAGATGTCACCAACTCGAAGGAACTTATACAGGTCAGTCACCTTCTCTGTAAGTCGTTTGTTAGAAGCTAGAGCTAACAAGTGTTTGTCTTGCTTTGTCTTTGTCCCACTATACTGGCCTGTTAACCACTCCCTTTGTTTCACCTTTGATAATCACTGGCCTAGCGATCCCCTCTCTTTTTACACAAGACTAGCCTGTTAACCACTCCCTTTGTTTCACCTTTGATAACCACTGGCCTAGCGATCCCCTCTCTTTTTACACCAGAGTGTCTGCCTTGCAAATAGTAGGTTGGCAGTTCAAACCCCAGTTGCGTTCAGACATGAAGGCTTTAAAATTATTTTTTTGTAGTAGCTTTCATGTAAGGCTCTTGGCATTAGGGGGACAGTGCTAGGACTCTTTTCATCTGGTGTCAGAGAGAGCGAGAGAGGGATAGAGAGAGAGAGAGAGGGATTAGAGAAAGAGAGAAAGAGAGAGGCATAGAGAGAGAGAGAGGGATAGAGAGAAAGAGAGAGGGATAGAGAGAAAGAGAGAGGGATAGGGAGAGAGAGAGGGATAGAGAGACAGAATGAGGGAGAGAGAGAGGGATAAAGAAAGAGAGAGGGATAGAGAGACAGTGATAGAGAGAGAGAGAGAGTGAGGGATAGAGAGAGAGAGACATAATAAGACACACAGAAATGTCTGTTTGTACGTACAGTCTTATTTGTATACGTGGCTCTGCCTTTTTGCTTGTTATCCCCAGCTGATAGAGAAGACAGGGCCACACGTGTGTATGGTGAAGACACACGTGGACATTCTAGAAGATTTCAGCCAGGAAGTCGTAGACAAACTGAAAAATCTGGCAGCACAGCACAACTTTCTTCTGTTTGAAGATCGGTAAGGGGGGAATCGAAGGAATGTGTGGGGATATTCTTTCCTTTTTTTTGTAACTGTAGCAGAAAAATTGTAATGACACTTGTTCATTTTGTGGATAAGTAAATCCTTTAGAGCCTAATGGCCCATGGACTCGGAGCTTATCCCCAGTTTTTGTAGCGTGAAGCGGACAAATGACAATGGTTGTCACCCTCTGGATAGGACGCTGGTCTATCGCAGATTACTTTCCCCAACCTAAATTGTGGATTGGTACCCATTTTACACCTGGTTGGGGTGAGTTGAGGCAATTGGAGTAAATTTTCTTGCCCAAGGTTAAAACCGAAGTGCCCCTGTTAGGAATTGAACCCGGAGGCCCTGGGTTCTGTGCTGCGTCGCTACCAGTTAGGCCACCGCGCCTCCCTTTGTGGATAAGTAAGAAGTAAAGGTTTGCGTAGGATGGAAATCTTGTGTTTATTTTTTCCTAGGATGACATTTTAATCTTTGGTAATCTTGTATGTAGAGTTTTGTCATGTATTATAATATTGTAGCGGGGATGCAAGAAAAAAAGTGAAACCAAAATTCGTTCATGGCAATGTCTTGTCTGAGCATGTGTATGCGTTGAGTTCTCTTTGTCACTGTGTTTGCAGGAAGTTTGCAGACATTGGTAACACGGTGGTGCACCAGTTCAGTGGAGGCGTGTATCACATCAGTAAATGGGCAGACGTCATCAACGCACACAGCGTGCCGGGGTCAGGGGTCGTGCAGGGCCTGAAGAAGGTGAAGGTCACTCTGCTGGCAAGGTTTCCTTGTGAACATTTTTTTGAAACTTAAACAGTTTGGAAAGAAACAAGATTTGAATAGTTAACCCTTTCACAGCGAGGTTTGATTCTAACCCCCAACTGAAACATGCAAAATTTTAAAAATGTAGTAGTGTTGATATACCAGATAAATCAGATTTCAGTGAAGATAGGCTTTTGATATATATAATATATGTCAGTTCACTGATTCAGATTTATCTGGTATAAGAACAGGCAAATCTTCAAGATTTAAGTGTCTTTCGCAGTGAAAGGGTTAATATTAATAGATGTAAAATTTCAGAGCATCAAGTCATTATCAAAGCTTTTGTGTTACTAGATATTTTTTTAATTTAAATGTTTCCTACAAATTTTGTACCAGTTAGGTAGGAAGGATCGAAGATACTGAATATATATCTGACACTCAGGCTTTTGGCATATAATATATGTCAGTCCATTTAAATCTGATTTATCTGGTATATATAACAACAGTAAATCTTGAACATTTTGATGTGGCTTGTAATCCGTTTGAGAAATGACAGACTGCAATGTAAGGGTTAATTTCAATTCCAAACAAAATTTAAAAAATTTATACACTACATTTTAACCTCGTTATACCACCAGGTGTGGGGAAAACATGAAGTTGGCGGTATAATGAATATAGTGGTAAAACAAGAAGTATTTATTATATGAAAGTCATAAATGTGCTTGAATAGATGTTGGTGGTAGGTGAGAATGGCGGTATAACGAGAAGTATTTATTATTATATGCAAGTCATAAATGTTCTTTAATAGATGTTAACGGTAGGCGAGAGTGGCGGTAAAACGGATGGCGGTTTTAAGTGTAACTCTCAAACTGTTTCAGGTGGGTGTTCCCCAAGGCTGTGGCTGTCTGCTGATTGCAGAAATGAGCTCTGCGGGAACTTTGGCTACTGGAGATTACACCAAAGGTTTGTGGGTGTCTTGGTTGGCTGGTTGGTTGGTGGATTGGCTGGTTAGTGGGTTGGTTGGCTGGTTGGTTGGGTCGGTGGTTTGTTGGTTGGTTGGTTGGGTGGTTGGCTGGTTGGTTGGTGGATTGGCTGGTTAGTGGGTTGGTTGGCTGGTTGGTTGGGTGGTTTGTTGGGTGGTTGGCTGGTTGGTTGGTGGATTGGCTGGTTAGTGGGTTGGTTGGCTGGTTGGTTGGGTGGGTGGTTTGTTGGTTGTTTGGTTGGGTCGGTGGTTTGTTGGTTGGTTGGATGGGTGGGTGGTTTGTTGGTTGGTTGGTTGGGTGGGTGGTTTGTTGGTATTTTGGTTGGGTCGGTGGTTGGTTTTTTGGTAGGTTCCTTCCATCTCCCTCTCTCCATTTTCATCCCTCCCTCTCCCCTTGCTCCATCTCCATCTTTCCCTTTATCTCTTTCCCTCTGCAACCCTCCCTCCATATCCCTCTGTAACCCTCCCCTTCTGTCTTCCCCAGCCACAGTCCAAATGGCAGAGGAGCACGCAGACTTTGTCATGGGATTCATTAGCCTGGGCAAGGTGTCCTCCAACCCTGACTTCATACACATGACCCCAGGTCAGAGGGCATCACCTCCTTCCACAGCACACAGCACACTATACACCATACAATACACAGATTATTTTATTTTTTTCATTTACAGTGCTGCACGTGTGTTCCTCGAACACGCTGTCTTGAATTCAGGCATCCCTGTAACAACCTGCAATGTCCCGAATAATTTTATCTTTTTTCTTAAACAATTTTTTTTACGCCATGGTCGAACGTCTCAACGGATTCGTTGAACTATTTGCTCAAGCACTGTGAGAAAATTTTACCTCATTTTTGGCCAGAAAGTGAAAGTATTCCAGCCAGTGATTAAAAATAGCCCTCACCATACTGACCTAGATCCGTGCTTACCCCTGTGGTCAGAACACAGCGAACAAAGAGACCTCACAAAGGCCTGGCCAGCGACTATTACACGCTGTGCAGATGTTTACCTGCGACGTCACATTGCGTCAACGTGTAGTGTGTAGGTGTCGATTCATTCATTAACTCCCTGTTCAGTCTCTCAGGTTGTTTCCCCTCATCATCTAGTACTTTCACGTGTTTGTTAAAACACGGATCCCTCGAACTATTTCTGTTGCACCAGCATGTTCGACGAATGCGTGCAGCACTGTATTTTATTTATTTGTTTGTTCAATTTATTGTGTATATTTATTTCATTGATTGATTGATTTATCATTCTATTTATTTATTTATCATCTATTTGTTTATTAATATTATGTTTTAATGAATTTTTTTTTTTAATGGATTTATTTAGTAGATAGTTAATAGGAAGATAATTTATTGACTGATTTTTGAATCCACTTTTATTTCCTTTGCCACAGGCGTACAGTTACAGCCGGGCACAGACAGTCTGGGCCAGCAGTATCTGACCCCGCAGGAAGTGGTCACCAACCGCGGCACCGACGTGGTCATCGTTGGCCGAGGCATTTACCAGGACCCTGATCCTGCCCAGGCAGCTCAGCGGCTCAAGGAAGCGGCGTTCTCTGCCTATTTGGCCAGACTGGACAACTGACAGATATTATACTACTGCTTTGTTTCTTCTCAGCTAGAGAGTGAAATTTAAAGGACTTTAAAGCCACGGTCTGTAAATGTAAAAAACATTGCGGTTTGGAATATATAGGAAACGGATATTTTTGTATTGTGAGGGTTCAGCTACGGCACCTCAGATGTACTGATGGATAGATACCTGACTCTTTTATCCTGAATCTCAGATTTTTGATGACTCCTCGTACACTCAAACCTCGTTATACCACCACCCATTATACCGTCATTCTCGCTTACCACCAGATTTTGGCTGTGGAACGGATCGGCCAATATATTATAAAAACACTGAAAAACCCGTTATACATCCATCCGCCATCCGCCCACACTTGATCTGTAACAGTCATGACTTTCATAGTGCAATAAATTCTCAAAGGTGAAACAAAGGGAGGGATTAATAGGCCAGTATAGTAGGACAAAGACAAAGCAAGACAAACAAAAAAGTGACGTTTTGACCAAAGGTCTTTATCAAGACAAACAAGTCTTGCATTGTCTTTGTCCTACTATACTGGCCTATTAATCACTCCCTTTGTTTCACCATTGATAAACACTGGCCTAGTGATCCCCTCTCTTTTTGCAATAAATTCTCGTTATACTGCCAGCCTAAAACTTTGTCACTACCATTCCGAGAACCTTACCATACCAGATCAAACATACCATCAAACACTCACTCAACACTTCGTTCCCTTTGCCGATGAGCCACTCTATTGCTAAGATTTGAAAAACACTCACTAAATAAAATGGACCTGCAAATAGTGAGTTCTTTCATTTTTTTTACCATTTCTCCCTTCACCACTATACCTGGTATTCTCATTTTAATGCTATTCTCGTTTATTTTATACTGCCGCCACACCGTATCCTGAGTCGCCGCCTTTGGTGGCGGAGATGTGCCGGTCTGAGTCACGGACAAATCTCCTCCAACTTTATGCATTCCCCAGGCTTGGCGGTATAACGAGGTTTGAGTTTTGTTTGTTATGCAATGATCAATGATATACTCCTTTGTTGCCACCCTTTGTTACAATACAACCATTGAATAAACAAGACTGCTTTGTAAGTGTGTAAGCTGCTTTGTCTTTGTTGCCACTCTTTGTTACAATACAACCATTGAATAAACAAGACTGCTTTGTGAGTGTAAGTCTGCTTTGTCTGTGTTGGTGTTTGGAAGGATAAACAAGATGGGCAGGCGGTTGGCGGGCGCCTCTGGTGGGCGCTACTTCTGTTTCTTATCTTTTGGATTTATCTGTCATCTTACTTTTCCCAGCACTCTCTCCAGTGCTCCCTTAACCAGCATACACACACACAGCTGTTTTGTATCTGTTTGCTCAGTCTTGGTC